>VSMD01103772.1:0-82959 GCA_008750895.1 Mirza zaza | reverse complement strand
CAATATGGAGATACCTTAAAGCGATACAAGTAGATCTACCATTTGATCCAGCAATCCCACTACTGGGCATCTACCCAAAAGATCAAATGACACTCTACAAAAAAGACACCTGCACTCGAATGTTTATAGCAGCACAATTCACAATTGCAAAGCTGTGGAAACAACCCAAGTGCCCATCAATTCATGAGTGGATTAATAAAATGTGGTATATGTATACCATGGAGTACTATTCAGCTTTAAGAAACAATGGTGATATAGCACCTCTTGTATTTTCCTGGATAGAGCTAGAACCCATTGTACTAAGTGTCTCAAGAATGGAAAAACAAGCACCACATGTACTCACCAGCAAATTGGTATTAATGGATCAACACCTCAGTGGACATATGGAAATAACATTTATTGGGTGTCAGGCAGGTGGGAGGGGGGAGGAGGGGATGGGTATATACAAATACAATGAGAGAGATGTGCAACATTTGGGGGATGGTCACGCTTGAAGCTCTGACTCAAGGGGGGAGGGGGGAATGGACAATATATGTAACCTTAACACTTGTACCCCCATAATATGCTAAAATTTTTAAAAATGAGAAAAAAAATTGGATTCCTTTGGGAGAACCCATCTTTAGCAAGATGAGAGATATTCAGAGAGCCTGGTATTATTTTCAAGCACCTTTAGCTTGAAGTAATCAATATACCAAGATGACAATTTTGGGGTGCTACTTCCTGAACTGCTTCAATAGCTAGTTTTAAGAAGCAATTTAAACATTATTGTTAAGAATTGGTAAAACAGGTCAATGTCAATGGTATAAAAGTTTATATTTGAACTTGTCATAGTTTCAAAACTCTTTTTAATAACTTTAAATCTTACAGTCATTTTGCATTAAATTGAGTAATAGATATTTATGAAACATCTGAATCACTTCTATATAAGTTAAATTAATAAAACATTAATTGCTAAATGTAATTTTAAAGTATATTTACTTTGATATATTATTTTTATGCAGAATAATATAGAGAAACTAAATATATTTGGGTCTGCTAGTAAACATGAAAAAATTGTTCTATGAGGAAGCACATGTTTCTAGAAACTATAAAATGTATATTCATAAAATGTTGGTACATGACAGGTAGTTAAAAATTGCCTACTTTCTAGATTTTCTCTAGAAGCTAAGGTTAAAATTCTAATTAGTACATTGTAACTAAAATTAGAAATAATAAGGAAAACACTATGTATGTGAGGAAAATAAGACAAAGTCTTGGTAAGTGAAGCTATGAGGTATGGAAGAAGTGTTTTTGTTAAGGGAAAAAGAGAGTAATTTTTGTCCTGAGTAGAACGACTGATTGTTCTGAAATAAAAAGGAAGAAAATTATAGGGGGAAAAAACTGAATGGACAAAAAGTTGTAGAAAGTTTGAAGAAGATGAATCTTGTGAAAGGAATATTATAGGTGATCATAAATTTTATGGCTAAACTTAGAAGGAAGTTATTTATAAGTTTTTCTAAACATTGAGCATTAATAGCAAAAGTACAATTCTGATACAAAACCAGAATTTTGTCCCTCATATTAAAACAACAAAGTTTTTTGGATTATTGATCTGTTCTTAATAGGAAACAGTAAAAGGTTTTTCTTTATCTTTTAAATAATTGGCCTAGAAAACAAAAATTCTGTGCTTTATCAATATGATTTCCTATGTTTATATTATTATTATATATATATATTCCTATGTCTTATCTTAAGTCTTTGTTTACTTAAGAAAACTGAGTCCTCTCTATTAAAGAGCTAAGGCTGTAACTTTCTTTTTTTCTTTTTGAGAGACAGTCTCATTCTGTCACCTCGGGTAGAGTACAGTGGCTTCATCATAGCTCCACTGCAAGCTCAAACTCCTGGGCTCAATTCTCCTGCCTCAGCCTCCTGAGTATCTGGGACAACAGGTGCATGCCATGATGACCCGCTAATTTTTCTATTTTTAGTAGAGATGAGGTTTTGCTCTTGCTCAGGTTAGTCTTGAACTCCTGAGCTCAAGCAGTCTTCCCACCTCGGCCTCTCAGAGTGCTAGGATTACAGGCATGAGTTGGCCTTGTGTAACTTTCTGTACTTGCCTTTTAAAGTCTTTTAATTATCACTCCGGTTAAATGAATGACTATTACTTCACAGTGACTTATGATCCTATTTTGATCAAGTGTTTTAAACTTTTTGACATTTTTTGCAAACTTCCCAAAATCAACTAAATTAAACCTTTTTGACCTTAAACTAACTTTAGGATTTTCCAGTTGATCCCCTGGAAAATCTTAAAGAATTTATTTCTTACCTTGTGAAGAGTGATATTAAACTAGTTATGCTTACTTAATATGTTAGATTATATAGGAAACATTGTCAAGTAATAAATGATGCTATACTTTCATTAAGTTATGTTTACAGATATATTATTGATTATATCAATATTATATGACTTATAGTGTTCCAAAATTGTATGAAATTCCTAGAAATTTGTTTTAAGTTATAATTCTGATTATTATGCTAAAATATTGTATGCCCCACAGAAATAAACAAATTTTCTTGTGAGTTGCATAATTATCATAATAAACTCACATCAGATCTTTAACCATTGCCATTTTAAGTCCTGTTGTCCATAGTAAATTGCTTTATTCTGACGCTTTTCTGAAAGCTTTTTGCAAGTAATTATAATCCTAAAGTATTGTATCTTTAAGGAGATTCATGGAAAAACTCTGATAATACATGTTGTATGAAAAGATCATACCATTGGACTAGGTAAGAATTTCCAGAATGCTAACGAAGAAACTGAGGTGTTCATAAAACTGTTAACCAAGATCAAACAGAATAAAAATTAATGACATGAGACTGAATGAAAGGATAAAGAAGAACTGTGGGGTTTTATAACTTTTTTATTTGTAACACTGCTGGTTCTTTTAATGTTTTGTTTTTCGGATTTAAGGAAACTTTTTTCTTTTAAGCCATCTATAGCTTATGGCCATTTGGTAAAATATACTTCTGTGAACAAAAATTGAAATTTTTATATTTTCCTTCCTACCTGATCCCTCCAGGATTCAGAAATTATTCATGAGTTTCTTATTTTTATGGCAATATAGTTATTTTCATAAGTTTAATAAGAATCTACTCACTTTATTACAGGATACAATTGGAAATATTGGTTATATCACCGAGGCTTTGACTGGGATGTCATATTTGAGGAAGTATGTAGAATGAGTGTATAGGTACTGCAGATGAAGTCCGAAGTCTGCCTTGGTTTGGTTTCTTAGCTTTGAGAGGTTTCTTAAAAAAATCCAATCTACAATTCCTTATTAAAAATTCCAGGAAAACAAACTTAAAAAGAGCCTATGTGGTCAGTTACTATTCTTGCTGCACTTGCGTAAATAATCAGGCCAAGTTTGATGAAATTAATTAATCTTACTCTGATTACTTTTTGTAGAAATTAGGGTACTATACAGAGAAAAATTATGTTTTAGAAGAAAAATTATAGTACACTTGTTATTAGATTGCAACCCTGTTCACTATTTTTGAGTTTTTGCTATTTACCTGTAAATTGGACTAGATCCTGAATTCTTCTAGTTTCCTCCAAAATCTGGCTACATCTCTGCAACTAAAAACTGTAACTACTCTATTTCTGAAGGCTTATAGGCTTAAACTGGACAACTCCATGTAAATTTCAAGGGACACATCTCAGGCTTGACGTGTGGGCTGCACAGAGAGTTCACCAAAATGCCCGATGACATAACCAGAGACATTCCAAACTACAAAACAGGATGAGAAGTTGATGACTTCATGCTCTGGACAGCTTTTCCCAAGATGTTGAAACAAGACTTCCTACCATAATGAGACTCTTGCCTCTCAGTTTTTCCTTGCTTATGTCTACCATTTTTTGCTTTGCAGGATAGTGCTACAGTAATTTTACAATCAGTAAGTTCTTCAAGTAACTTGCTGAAGTTAACTCAGATATGTTATGCCAAATTCAGATCTTTAAATGACCCAGCTGGTAATTTTAGCAATATCCCTAATGCAACTGCTATCCAAATTGCAGTATTGGTCCTTTTTACAGAGTAAGACTTCTAGACCCACTTGTTCTCATTCACTGCTTTAATTTAACCCAGTTGTGGGATACTGGATCACCTGCTAGCTGAACAGGGGCAAAAAAGCCTATGCAGTTGCCGACACTTCTTGTTGCACATGGACAAATATTGTATTGTAGAGACTCAGTTGCAAAACCTTAACAAACAGGCTACTTGGTTAAAATGGGTGGATCCCCCATCTGTCTCATTCTTTGATTTCTTCAATTCTACTTGGTATGGCTGGGACCCTGGCTAAGGAGCATACTCCAAATTCTCAGCATTATCCTCCCTATAGTCACAATAGTAGTCTCCTTGGTGCGCTACTTTGTCTCAGAAGTTTTGAATATTTGTAAGAAGCCATCTGTCAGACTTCAAATGGTCTTTCTTCAGACGGAATGACAACAACTCAAAGAAATGTGTGATCATGAGGACACTGTAACCTATGAATGTCATGTTGAAACCAGAAACCCAGAATGATGGTAGTTTACAGCTAATGCCCTAAGGTTTGATCACACTCTCACTGGTGACCTCTAAGAGAGTGACCGAAAGGGAGAAATTGTTAAATAAAATTTATAGGAGGCCATTGATCTGGACTGGGCTCCTGCACTAGACCCAGTAGAGCAAAGGAAAATGGAGTCACTCACGCTAAAGTTCCCCAAAACAAAGTTGTTTATCTGACCTTCCAACAAACCAAAAGAGTAAGAAATAAAAGCCAATTCCCCAAAAAAGCCAGTTTCGCCGACATTATAAAGGAAATCCTTTCTGCCTTCACCTTTACAAGGAAAGTAACTTTGAAACAACCAATCTGCTTTTTGTTTACTATTTCTGCTTTCCTCAACCCTTTTCTGTCTGTAAACCAAACTCCTCTTGCTCAACTCATAGGAACACTCATTCTATTTGATACAGTGAGGTGTTGCCTGATTCTAGAATTGCGAATAAAAGGCAATTAAGATTTTAAAACTAAATGTGTTGTAATTTTGTCTTTTGACACCAGGAAGGACTCCTCAGTTCTGCCTGCCAGTTGAACATTCTCATAGCTGTGGATTCTTTAGCTGTGTTCAACACTAGAACAAAGTGGAACCAATGACAACAAGCGGAGGACAAGCCCAGCCAATTTCTGTGGCCTGGCCCTTCGAAGTGGTAATGAGGTAGAATTACAGCCTGTGGCCAGAGGAGACCTGACACTCTTCTGCCTGGTTATTCATCTTTCCCTGGGGGATTAGAAACCCAGGCAGACAGTTTCTTTCCTGCCAGGCAAACCCCTGAACCTCTTGGTAAAGTGACAAGAAATATTCACCCCAGTGCACATCTTCCCAAGAAGGCCCAAGGCGGAGTGCTAGCTCACTCAGTAGTTCCCAGTCAATTCAATCTGCCATAAAGTACAACGTAGAGCGTTGTGCTACCGGGAAAAACAAGCCAACGGAAAAGAAAAAAAGTCCACTTTGCATACTGATTTGGCTAATGTGGCATTTGTACACATGGGCGGCCATAGTGCTTACGTGCTGCTGCCAGATTAATTCTTCCCAGACGCTGCTCTGATCATGTCACTCCCCTGCCCCAAACCTTCACTAGCTCTCTCCTAAAAAGGTAGCTTGGGATTTAAAGACTTGGCATAGTTTGGGTTCAAACCTGTATTTCCATGTTTCGGTCTTATTATTTCAAATCCCAACCAACAATCTCCTACACTTTGCACAGTCCCATGCATTTTCATATGCAGAGTTTTCATCAGTTGTAGGTTGAAAGCCTAGTTGTGTTTCAAAGTCCGGCAGCTACCTTGCCCCGGATACAAACTTACTCTGACCTTGCCAGCTTGCAGAAGTATTTCCCTCCCCTGACCTCAGCTGATACTGGTTTAATCTCAGCATTTATATTCCTGTTCTTGTCTGGTTCATGCTTGTTTAATCTACTGAACCTAGTCCAGTGCCTAGTATATAATGGGCACTCAGTAAATGTTTGTTGAGTGAATATTGGTTTTTATTTATTGTTGCCTTTGCATTTGATAGTCTCTTTGGTTTCTAAATATAAAATTTACATTAGCTCATCAGTTTGGAGGGTCAAAGACAATTTCTAGCTTTCAAGGAATGAAAGAGACTCTTCAACACTTGCAGACCTAGAGCTGCACTTGTATACCTTGAGACTCCCCTCTATAGGCAGATGGCATTGAATAATATTAAAACTCTGTATTTACTGAGTACTTAGTCTGTGCCAAATCACTTCACATTCATACCCCTAGTCTTCCTGGTGACATACCAACAATGCCTATCCTATCCTTAGAGAAGAGAGACAATACTTGAATATCAAGGTCCGTGCCCAGAGTCGCGTTTAGAGTGCCGAAGTCAGGAATCATACCCAGGTCTGTCTGGTGCCAAATCTGGCTGGCTTTTTTCCTATCACCCCACGGTCCTGTTTTGAACTGCACCACAGCTTCTATGAAAGATTCTGCTATTTTTCTGTCTTTTTCTGTCTCTGAGGTTCATTTCCCACTCCTGAAGCTTCACAAAAGGCCAATTATGCCCACCAGGGACGTGCTTTGTCTAACAAGATTTCCAATGGCTGGAGCACCATTTCAACGACTGCATGGCCTGCTTCTCTCTGCCCAGTGCACAGCTCCCGGGAGGTGCTGGAAGCCTGGTGGTGGGTCATTTCTGCAGCTTGTTTTTACCACTCTCTCAGCCCAAACTGCCTTTATTTCAAACCTTTGCTATGATATGTCACTCACTCGCCTGAATTCCCCCTTCACCTTTGCTTAAGCCTGTCTCAGATGCCTGTAAGTCGAAATTGTGGTAACTCTCAAACAGTAGCATTGGGGAAGAGTGAAACTTTACTGTCAGACTCGCTAATTGAGAATTTGGGGGAAATTCCACCGAGACTTGTCTAATGCAGATTACCTTTGAGGTACTCAGGAAGAAAGGTTTTCTGAGCCTCGAGGAGATCCATGATGGGGATGTGTGTGTGGAGGTGGGAGAGGAACTCTTTAAATTAAGAGAGCTGAACTATTTGCAAGTACCAATGCATTCCCTGAGTACAGTTAATAAACCAAACAAATATTATTTTATCATTTCTAAGATACACATTTATTTTTTTTTATTTTAACATCCCTGTAATTGGAATATGGCTTACAATTGATAGTTGTATAACCATTGTTGGCCAAACAGTAGTCATCATAATAGTTACTGCCTTCATTTTGTAATCATCAAATGCACTGGCATCAAAATTTGCAGAATGGGAGGGCATGGGGAGGTGGGCTAGCTCTGCATAATTGCAAAGTTAATTTAAAAGACTAAGCTTTTAGTTGTTTCATAGGTTTATAAGGAAAGGCTTCACCAAAGCTCTTGGTGACACAGAGCACAATATTGTGTGGGAAAACTTGGGTCTCAATGACTGAGTCAAAACTGCACCTACTCAAAAGATTTAGACTCCAACTCTGAGGAACTTTTAGAAAAATCTGCACCAGTTTATTGTGCTTATATTTTCTTATTTATGTATGCCTAACAATGATATATGATTTTTCAATTATCTGCCCAAATAATTTTTAAGCAATCTGTCTAAACAAGTTATCTAAATAAGTATATTAGATTTCTTTTTAACAAATATAAAATAAAAATTCTAGGTGATAACATAGCTGTGTCATAGTCAAATTGATGCTTTTCTCTGATGCAGTTGATAGAAAAGTTTAAGTGTACATGGGAAATATATATACTTTTACATCACATCAGCTTGGGTGTAAATTCTGGTGTAAATTCAACACTTAATAGCACTGGGACCCTGGATATGTTACTAGGTCTTGCTGACAGAATAAAACTTGTAAAATGTGGCTAATAATTACTATTCTGCAAGTATTATTAAATTATTCCTTTTATTGGGTAAGACTTTAATAAACATCTAGTTTATTTTTTAATTAGAAAGTTATAGCATGTATTTCTTTTAAAAAAACATAGCTTTCCTGATTGATTTTGTAGTTTCAATATATAAAACAGCATATATTTTACAAACGAGCTTTTCTGTCACTTAATTGAGTAGGAAAAACTAACAGCGTAGGAAATTTGATGGAATCCAAAATTGTAACAAAGATCTGTGGGTTTCCTCTTAAATTGTGGAACTCTGACAAGACTCTGTGTTAACTCCTTATGGAGACTTGGCTTGACACAACATCATGCACCCTGGATTTCATAGCTGGACTTTTGTAATAGCATTTTTGTAATGGAATCTTTGTCTGCTCAAAGACTATATTTCCTAGCTTCCTTTGCAGCTGAGTGTGGCCAGAAGACTAAGTTCTGGTCAGTGGTATGTGAGGAGAAATAAGCCATGCAACTTTGGGTTACACCCTTAAAGTGAAGATGCAGTCTTATTCCCCTGCCTATTGTATGGAGTGCAGCTGGGATAGTGATAGCTGGAGACATTTTCTTGGGTCAAAGATGAAAGCTGTGCGTTAAAGGTAGCAGAACAAGACAGAAATAACATGGGCCTAGATGATTTTGGACCCTCCATACTACCCTGGGACGACTGACTCAGACTTTCATGTAAGAAAGAGGCCAACTTTTATCTTGTTTAAGCCACTATTATTTGTCGTCTCTCTGTTACAGCAGTCAAAAAATTTATGTTAACCTCTCCACTTTCATAATTCTGTCCCTCTCATTATCTCCTCTCCCTAAACAAGGTGACTTAACTCCACCCACATGTGTGCCCATCTTGTAAAATGGCTTCTTTGATCTATATTCCTGAGTTTCTATTCTGAAAACTACTTGATAAATTTTCTTGAAACCTAGAAGCCTTGGAATTGCCAGTCTCTTTCCCTGGTGAATGGAGCTCTGTCCTAAAGCTATACCCCAATACCTACAGAAAAATTTTTCTCAAAATCTGGTTCCTGTTCATTCTGACCACCTGGATGTTCTGTTATGCTTCCTATCTCCTCTTAAGATTCCCCCTCTTCCTTAAGTTGGACCTGATACTAACCATAACCTTAGGTTGGCTTTTCCTGTCCCTGCCCATGTGATCGTTTTGTTCATTATGTTCCACCAGGGAAGTACAGAGACAGCTTTTTCCATAGCCCCAGAAAATAGACCTGGCCCCTTGTCTCAATCTCTTCCTGCTGCACTCTGAGTTCAGTAGCTGAAGATAACTGGAAGAAGCTTGCCAAAGCATGCTAATATTTATACATTTTTGAGTGACTATTGTGTAAGTGGCCCTGTTTTAGGTATTATCTCCAATCCTTATAACAAATCTATAAAGCAGTTTTATTATTCCCATTGAGGAAACTGAGGCTCAAAATGGGTAAGTCCCAAAAGCCTTGTCTTGTCCCAAAAGCCTCTGCCAATAGGTAATACATCTTCAGTTAAAACCCAATCTACATTCTTCCCACTATACATACTATCCTCTAAACCCAATATTAAGGGTACAGAGATCAGGACTCATTGAAAAGAAGAAAAAGGAATCTTTGGCGATCAGGTGCTAGCACAGGTACACAGAATTCAGAGAAGTTAAGGGACTATCTAACACCCATCTCTAGAGGCCATATTAACACCAGGATGCTAAGATTAAAGTTTCAAAGCTGCTCAGATGAAAGGATGCTCTCCTTCTAACTTTTGCTTTTGGGATTTTTTAAAAAATCATTTTTCTCACCTTTCTCTCCCAGGATGCTTCTGTTTCCCTGTCCTTGACAGACATTTTTCCCTAAGTCCTCTGAATTATTATGGAGTAAAATGGCTTAATTTCCCTAGGTGACTTTATTGAATTCTTTCACAGTGTTTTATGGAAAATATCTGATTACTAATTCATAGAACAGAATATTATGAGATTCTCTGCTAAGTGGCTGCCATAATGCAATTCAGGTCCTGCAGCCTCTGCAAGCTCCAGCTCTGACCCAGTGCCTCAGGCTCAGAAACAGGGAGGCAAACTACATTTCAGCCTTTTGCAGTTTATTACATCATCCCCTGAACAGCTCCCGAAAAGAAAATACTGCTCCCAACCCTTTGGCAGAACTCTTGAAAGATTAGAAAGCAAGGCATTTTAAAGCAGAAATTAAGATTTGAGGGGTTCTGGAATCAGACTCGGTTTGAATCTCATTGCTTCTGCTTAAACGACCTTGGGACAGTTTCTTAATCTCTCTGTCCCTTTGTTTCATGATCTATAAAGTGAGAGTATTAACTACCTCACAGAGTATTTATGGAGATTACATGATCTAATAGTGCCTGGCTCATATTAAGTGCCACCCTAAAAGTTAACTATAGCTCTTCTAATTAATAAGTAGTAAGAGTCCTGTGAAAGCTGGTGTAAAATATCATAACCTATAAAAGATCCTGTGAGTACCTGCACCTCCTAACCATTTTCTGACCTATATGTATATAGCACTTATAAACACGAAATCACATGAAACTATGGTATTTAGCACGATTCCTCCAACTCAGCTGTGTTGACGAATAGAGCACACAATGTAGAATGTCCTGAGTGATCAGATGATTCAGGGAAGAGGATGAATCCTCAATAGAGATGTAGTTATAGTCAAAATGAGTTACCAATGAATAGACTCATTGTGGGTTAACATTCCACCCAGCTTGACTAAATTTTAGACACATATCTTCCTGACTATAGCTCCTGACCTCGCTTTCTTTAGAGCACTTACTTTACAACTTGCAGTTGTAAATTCCTTCCCTTCCTCTTTGAGATGCAAATCTTTCCCCAGCCTTTCACAAAGCCAGAAATGTCTTTTCCAAAGACCTGAAAGCCATCCCTTTGACAAATAATCATCAAAAAAGATAGTGTCCCTATCTCCCAGTCTCTGTGGAAGGGTAGGAGACTAATTTCCACAAGTACCAACAAATAAACAAGATTTTCCTTCACAATAAAGGAGTATGAAAGAAGTAACCTTGTAGGGAGTGATGGGCGTGGATCAGATTCAAACAGATCAACTGCACTCATCACAGAGAAGCTACAGGAAATGCTCATCTCTTAGAGGTTAGTTAAGGCTTAAGAAGACTAGAAAAAGGTCCAATTAAATACCGGGAAGTGCTCTATGTTCTATTCTATTATGGAAAGATCTCTGTTAATTTAATGTGGGTTAAAAAAACAAGATGAAGAATAGCATGTAGAGCTTGCTACTATTTGCTAAATAGCTTACAAAGGAGGACTAAAGAGGGAAAAGAATATATTTTCATATTTGCTTGTATCTTGGTTAAATATCCCTGGAAAGATACACCTGACACTGTGATCGCCATTAGGAGAGGAAATGCGCATCTGAGGTAACAGATATTATAGGAGAATTTTCTTCCCTGAATACTATATAAACTGGTATATATTCTTATTTATGAATCATTAATCAAATATGTTATCCATTTAAAAAAATCAAAATCTTTCTGGAGAAATTTTCTCAGCATTAAACCAAAAGTCAAAAATAATGCATATTTTCAGTTTTCTTTAGTCTAGAATCTTAAAATTGAAAAGACATGTAACCAGTGAAGATATTCAGGATATGAAGATCACATAGGTTTATGAAAACCATTGTTAGCACACAGGAATTGGGGCGAGCTCAGCATATGCCTATGCCCAGGGTATCACTGTATTAGCATAAGATATAGCCAAAACTACACTGGATTCAGGAACACATGAACACATTAAATAAAATGCATCTTAAAATTTGTATTAGAGATCCCAAGCCTAAGCACACTAAAACTCTCTTATTTGACATCTCATAATGTGAAATGCTCAATTTAATAATTTTCCAAATCTAGAATATGGTTGCTATTTATTTTAAGATATGAACTGTTATTGATCTCATGATTGGATCTTCCCAAATGAAATAGAGGCTCTGTATCTGTCTATGACATACTTGGTGACATTTTTATAATAGCACTACTAGTGGGTATAAAAACTTTTAACTCCAGAAATCCAAAGTCTGGAGTGCTGACTCCTAAGAGTTAGAAAAAGTCTTTCTTAAATTGATAATTCTTCATTAATGCAGTCTTCAAAACTGCAAAACATATTCTTTGCTTATATGCACTTTCCCTCCTTCAAATGCATATAGGTTTGTGCACACACACATATCTGTACACACACACACACACACACATATGGGAGGAGTTGAAAATAAAATGTTTCAAAGAATATTTGCATTTTTCCTTGAAGAGGTCTCAAAGTTTCCATCAGACACGCAAAGCAGTTGGTGACTCAGAAAGGGTTAAATATCACTAAATAATGAACATCACCTGTCCAAGTCACTCCTTTCCCTTTTCCTACAGCTACCACTTAAATCTAGGTTGTCAACTTCCCTTGGGTCCAGATGACCATGACAGCAGCATAGCTGGCCTGTCTGCCTTCATGTTTTCCACACTCTCTACTATATGCTCAGCCAGCCAGTTGTTATTTTTGAAATAATTTACTGCCTACTTTATCAAATTAGTTGAGCATTTGACTGTAGGTTGAACTATACAGTAAATGCTCTTCAACAATTGTGATTGTGCTATATTCGTGCACTTGCGTGTGAGTACTTGGTAGTCTTAGTCTACAGTTCTGGAATTCCTCTCCGTTCTTGTATTTATTAGTGGGGAAAACTACATTGTTTATTTTGTTCATAGAGTAAACAAAAATTTTTTAATATATAAAAATGAACTAGAAAATACGTTTACTTCTTCAGGAAGAAAATCATCCTATTTTTTTTTTAGAAACCTTCCAGAGGGAGGGTGAATGGTCCATGTATGTATACAAAGCAACTATTTTCTTGAGTTTATTGAGTTCTTATAAACTGCATTCAATTGCCTGAAGAAAAAAAAATGAAAACAGTGACTTCTAATTTAAACATAAAGAGTTTTCTGGAGAGGTGACAGAATAATTAACCGACCTTTACAGTTTACACGTGCTTTTGTATAAAGGATTTTATTAAATTATACCAAGTAGGACACATCATTATTCCCATCTTAAAGAACAAGGTAATGAAAGCTCAGACTGATGAAGTAACTTGTCCAACTAAGGGTATACAGCAAGGAAGGGAAGGAACTGGGACTGTCAACTCACTTTCTCACGACATATTTCATACTCTTTCATATATGGTGGGTGGCACCCCAAACTTACTGTTACATAAAATTTTAGGTAGTGCATGTAATTTTATTATTAAGTACCCCTCACATTCTGGTGCTAAAGTAATTAATATGCAGAACAGGTTAAATAAAAAGGGCCTTTTTTTTTTTGAAAGGGTAAGAAAAAATAGCACTGATGTTTTAGAACCAATATGTGTTTACATCATGGAGAAACTTAGAATTCCCCTGTAGAAAAGTCTTTACAGAAGCACTACCTTATCACTGAATGCCTGGCCATATGTAAGTCATAGGTAAGATACCCCCCCTTTCCCTGAATTCTAATGAAAGCATTGTTCCAAATCTGTAGCTATAGCTTTTATAAAAATGAACCATGGGGAAAATTCCTTGTAGAGTTTAAAGCTAGAAGATAGTTTCTTTCTCTATATGCCTTTATGATACTGCCTTTATAATGACACTTCTATAGCCCACTTTTGTCTTGATTGCCACAAGAATCTCAGAGTCAAGTTGTATCCTTAGTTACAGGCATTTTCCTTAGTTTAGGTTTTCTGGAATATTTTCTTCCCCCCCCTTTTTAATTTTTCTCTTTAAAACTATCTGGTTCATATCTTTTACTATTGTTTCAATGGCTTTTTATTTTATTGTAATTATATCTTTTATTATAAGCCTTCTCAAGTCTATTTTGGAGATCTTCAAAGTATAAATATAGTACCACTCTAAAGGACATGAGCACTTACGCCATTGAAAAAAATAATGAGTAAACCAGGTGCAAATGGTTTATTTAAATGCTTGAGTAGCTCACACAGAAGAAGTTTTTGTTGTAAGTGCACAGGGTAATAGAGTTCTGTTTTCTTTCCTTTATTCTTATAATAAAAGGCTTGGTGTCACTATCACAACCAATTCATGTGTCAGCAACAGTAGGTAATAGGTATTTGGTATTGCATATTATGCTTTCATTAAAATAAACCTTAGTATTTTACTTACGTTTCATGATTATGCACATTTGGTATGAACCAAAGACATAATGGAAGAATTTTCTAAGGAAATTCTTGGTTGCAATAGAATTGTCTCAGAAGTTGATACAAAAAATCAATCTGTATATTGTCTAGGCTACATATCTTATATAATTATGTCGCCACTATCGTTCTGATTATCGTAGGAATATAATACACATCATACACTCATACTGTGTTTCCCCGAAAATAAGACAAGGTCTTATATTTATTTTTCCTCAAGAAGACACCCTAGGACTTATTTTCAGGGGATGTGTTTTTTTTTTAATTACAGTACAACAATCTATATTTATTCAAATATAGTTAAGTCGTCTTCTTCTAGAACATCATGATAACCCTTCAAACCCCGAATTCCATCCTGAATTTCTTGTGACTCTATTTCCTTTAGAACCATTGGCCCCAATCTCTCATGTAGAGCAATAGAGCAGATGAGAAGGGCTGCTCGTCTTCTTTACTGCTCTGGTAGGAAATGCATGGGTTGTGCAGATACACTACGTAGCCATGCCCATCACTAGGTCTTATTTTCGGGGCAGGGCTTATATTGCGCAAATGCTTAGAAATCCTGCTAGGGCTTATTTTATGGGTAGGTCTTATTTTTTGGGAAACATGGTAGACACAGACCAGCATGCACTCGTTTTTCTAAACAATAGCTATAGCATAGAAAATCAGCTAGTATAGTCTTTGAGAGGTAACCCTGGGAAAATGCGCTTTGTAGTATGATAAATGCCAAAAGAAAGAGAACTAGCTGAGAAGTATGATTAATACTAAAAGAGGAAAAGAGAACTAGCTGAGAAGTTCGAAGTGAACAAAAATGCCTAAAAACTTTTTAGTACTATCAATAAAAAAAATCCAGACTTAGGCAAGGTGAGAATTAAAGCAACTATTACCATAGGGAGAATGCTCCTCCCTTGGGATTTCCAAGCATCTCAAAATCAAACAGAAAAGGCTTTTCTTTTATATGGAGGGTTAAGCAGGACTAGCAGAAACTTAGAGGAGAAACTGAGTGAGAGGGTGGGGCTGAGTCATAGTCACCATGATCAGATGGCATAACAGGAAATGCTTCTCTCTGTGATTAGCTGATTTGAAAGGAATTGTTAAGGGTGGACGTTCTGCATTTTAGTGCCTGCTCAGATTTAGGGCAAGTCAAAGTTAGGAGCCTGTGGGGAGGAGAGATGCCTGACTAAATCTTGGTCAAGCCAGGTAAGTGGGAAGAAATGGGCAATTTGAGCATTTGGTCAGGATCTGCAACCTAATAGAAAGTATATACCATCACAATGATAACTTCTTTTTTGTCATAAAACTTCTTATAAAAAGCATAGTGGAGTCGAGAAGCAGGCATAATATAGTATCAAAAAGTCTACATTTATTTGCATTTGCATCACGAATGTACACATGATTTCAGTCAGTCTCTAAGTCTCCTACAAGTCAGCATAAGGTTTACTGAGGGAGCTGAGATGCTTAGGTGAAAGTCATTTTTGCATACAAATAAAAAGAACTGATCTATCTTACAGACATATATCACTTAGGTTATGCATTTGTTATATTAATGTATTAAAAAAGCATTGTAAAATGATGATCTGGCAACATTCCTAGAAGAACCTCATTTGAAATACACATACTTGAGATTTATTGGTCATTTGTCCTTAAGACATTAAGAAGTGGAAAGCTTTAATGGAGGACATTCTGCCAAAATATAACTTCATGAAACAAAAGATTAAAGTATGAGTCATAGAATTATAGAGGTGGGAAAGATCTAGTCCTATCTTTTTATTTTCAAAGGAGGAAGCTGAGGCTTATCATGAGGTGTTTTTTAAGTCACACAGTAAGTTAGTGCAGAGGTGGGATAGCAATCCAGTCTCAGAGCTCCTTTCCTCCTCGAGGATGAACTTCATGAACGCAATTTTGTTTCATAGGTTATTGACTTTACTAATTATCAAAATAAGGTAAAGCTATGACTTATTATTAAATGAGAAGAACAAGTTGCAGAGAAATGTATTTGGCATGATTTCATAATCTTGAATTACAAATAACATCTATATCGCTATCACCTGACACCTATCAATCTGTATATGCCTGCATGAAATTGGAGAAAAGAGTGGAAGCATATACACCAGGCTAACATTAGACATTCACAGGAAGGGTAAGACAAAGAGGTAAGGAAAAAAAAAATGAAGCAAAATAGCATTTCATGAAATGGCATATGAAAGTGAAGATTGTAAAGTTCTATCTATAAAATTATTAATACAAAAAATTGAATGTGCATATATTTTTAATTTTTAAAAATTAAAAAAATAATATAACTAATTTTTTTTTTCCTTTGAGACAGAATCTCACTTTATTCCCCTGAGTAGAGTGCTGTGGCATCAGCCTAGCTCACAGCAACCTCAAACTCCTGGGCTCAAGCGATCCTCCTGCCTCAGCCTCCCGAATAGCTGGGATTACAGGGATAGGCCACCACACCGGGCTAATTTTTCTATTTTTAGTAGAGATGGGGTCTCACTCTTGCTCAGGCTGGTCTTGAACTCCTGACCCCAAGCTATCCTCCAGCCTCGGCCTCCCAGAGTGCTAGGATTACAGGCATGAGCCACCGTGCCCAGCCTGAATGTGCATATAGACAAGGACTAAGAGGTCAGTAGGATAAATATATAGACAAGGACATGGCCAAAAATAATATACCACTTTGATTGGGGTTGAGTTATGGATAATTTTTAAATTTACATTAAAATTTTTTGAAATAACATAAAAAATAGAAATAAAACAGGTCAAATGAATTTCTTTTCTGAAACCACTGAAGCATATAATACCTATTTTAACTGAAAGTTGATAAAAAGAAGTATGTATTTATAAATAGTATTTACTTAGTGAATATTTATCTAATCATGAGCATTAATAGCTATAAAATCTTATGTTTCACATGTAAATGTTTATATCTATATGTATGTATGTGTCTCTACATATTTTATTTGTTTACATATTTGCTTACTAAATTGGTATATACTTTTTAATTAAATGGTTTAGACAATGAAAATAATAGTAATGCATAAAAAGTTTAGAAAGTTTAGAAAAAGAGAAAGCAAAAATAAAAATAACTGATAATCTTATCCAGAGATATCCACTGTTAACCTTTTTGCATATGTCCTTCCAGATCTTTTTGCAAGTATGTGTATTAAAAAATGGGATAATATTTACTTTATTTTCTACTTTTTCACATAGTAACATATTATGGCTATATTTCCATGGTAATAAATACAGATGCAATGCCATTTTAATTAGATATATAACATTTTGTCATAAGGAATTACTATATTTTACAAATTTTTTATTAATGGTCATTTGGTTTAATTCTATTTTTAAATGACCATAAACAATGCTGAAATGAACAACTTCATATATGCATTTTTTTCTTTTGTCCAGTTGCTTCCTTAGGACATAGTCCTATAAGTGATATTCAATTATAAAATATTTAATTTCCTAACTGCCTAGAAGGTTATATTTGAGTATCAAAAGTACTAATAGATGGAAAGCCCTTTGTTATCAGGACAAAATATCATAAAATCAACCAGTATAAGCTGTAAAGTTTTTCTCATGAGTAACATACATTTATCACTCAATTCTTCATTATATTTTGGGAAAACAAATTAACAAATTTATATCTAAAAGCAATCATAATGAACCATGACTTATGAAACTCTACTTTCTGTCTTTCAAACTGCCCCTAATTATTTTTACCTCCTCCTCTCCTGCCAGTATGAGGTCATTACTGGTGGATTTTGTAAAACGCACTGATATTTATATGAAAGTTATTCAATTAGTATATATATCTTTAAAAGATGGGATCTTGCTCTGTTTCCCAGTTCAGAGTGCAGTGATCTGATTATAGCTCACTGTAACCTCCAATTCCTGGGCTCAAGCGATCCTTCTGCTTCAGCCTCCCAAGTAGCTGGGACTACAGGTGTGTGCCACCATGCTCCCCCTCCCCCAATTTTTAAACATTTTTTGTAGAGATGGAGTCTTGCTATGTTGCTTAGGCTGGTCTCGAATTCCTGGCCTCAAGCAGTCCTCCCACCTCAGCCCTGCAAAGTGCTGGAATTACTTGCCAGAACCACCGTGCTTGGCCCCAATTAATATTTTTTAAGCATCTGTAAAGGAGACTTTTTGCAAGTATTTTCCAGCTTTATGATGAATGTACAAGGAGTATATTCTATCAAACAAGCATCATCCCTAATCTCTATACTCAAGATACTTACATATATCAGAAATAATAGATCTTTATCCATACTTTGGAAATGTTTTATTTTAAGGAAATAATGGATGGAAGGAAAAAGAGAAGTCAAAGAAGGGAGACATCATCTGTTAAGATCTACTGTATACTAGGAGTGTAGTTAACCACTTTCTCATTAATTAGAGCGTCTCAATAATATTGAAGAAAGGAAATATTATTTATTATAGCTGTTTTCCATATGAAGAAGTAAGGTTCAGACTAATTGAATGATTTGCCCAAGGTGACACTGCTAGTAATTGTTAGAGTGAGTATTCAGAACCAACTGATACATTTTTGACTTAACTAAATAAGTTTTCAACAATTTGAGCTTCTCAGTGATAGAATATATTGTCTCTGGAAGTAGCAAACTTATCAGCATGGGAACGATGTAAGCACATGTTAGTTGATGATGGTTGATCACATATCAGAGATGTTATGAAAAATATTCCAGTACTAATGGGTGACTGCACTTACTCATCTCTCTAACCTCTTACTGAGTTGAAAACAATGTACCATTTTTTAACTATTGATACATCATAAGCAAATATTAGAACACAGAATAATACTTGACTATTTTATTCTTAAGGGAAACCTGACTTCACATATGTACATTACTTCCAATTTTCAAACTAGAAAATCTCAGCCTTATTTGAATGATCAAAATTTATATTATGCAAGTTATTTTAGTTTTTAAACACTATTTGGAATGTATGGTGCTAAATAAATTTTAGCGTCTCTTATGCTAAGAACACAATTGTTTGGCTCATTAAACAAGATCTGTTGATAAAGATTAGTTAACCCATGCTAGCCTCACAATTACTGAAATTCACATTTTTACATGTGTATTCTATTATTAAGAAATTCCTTAGATTTAATCTATCTGAAAAAAATAAGTCAGTGAAGTGTTATATAAAATAATAATAAAAATAAATCCTCTCCTGATTTAGATAAAATAGTGTGCTTGTGTGCTAATGTATTCTACTACCCACCTTCCCCAGTTGGTTCTATTAAAAATAGTACTGTAAAAAGAAATAAAAATCAAAAATATGCCTGTTGCAAAGCATTCTACAGAAGCTTTTATGTGCAATTTAACAGTTCGTGGAAAAAAAGAATATTGCTGAAGGCAAGGAAAATTCTTCCTCTGAAAATAAGTGAAACCCAGGTTGTCATTAGAGCTTGAGCATTCACTTTTTGGAGGCAGGATATATTTAGGGCTGTGACTCATTTACATACATGACCATGTGGCCTGTGCTTTGGTAGGGCTGAGAGGTTTTAGCTAACGCCCTCCATACTGATGGGTAGGCTTTGCCAAGAGGGAGTAGTTGCTTCTACATGCAAACACCCCCTTAGTGCATGTCAGTGTGATTGGACCTAAAAGTAAGAAGTGATGAGCTAGCTTCTGTTGTTTTATGTAGGCAGCATATTTTATTAAAAAGAATGTGGCCTTTAAGAAGAGAAAAATCCGAGTTTGAAGCAGTTGACTTTGGCAAGCTACTTAATATTTTAGAGCCTTTCTTCATCTATAAAATGGGTATAACAACACTTCACTGAACTGTGTTGAGAATTGAATGCACAAATGTTCACAGCAGAAAACTGCACATCATCTGATACACAGTAAGAATGGAATGCATTTTAGTTTCTCTCTTCTTTTTCATTTCTCTAATAGCACATATATTTTTTAATGCTTCTCTAGATTTTGAGGAATGATATTCCCACTTCAGCAGGGAGACAGCTATTAATTGTGACAAAGTACCTCCTGGTGCAGATCCAGAGCTATGTGAGCAAACATCAGGGGCCTGGAAGCAACCAAGACCTCGGGGAGGAGCGATTTCTGGGGCCGTGAAGACATTTGCCATCCTACTCAGAAAGGGCCACGTGAGCGCTCCCTGTTTCTGCAGACCCAGAGAGAGGGCGGAGCTTAGATCAGGAGGCCAGAGAACATTTACTCTGCCTTAGTGAGTTCCTAAATCCCAGAAACTCCCTATGGAGGGTCTCTACTGCTACCAGGGGCTCTGAACTTGGGCCCTCAGACTCTAGGAGGAAGGATAGCAAAAGCTTAGAATGCAGATAGTGGGATTAATGTTAGTTCCTGCTTTCAGAGCTATGTATTTTCCAGCAGATGACCTAAGAATTATATGTTATCTATCCAATATGGACAATTCACTCTATGATAAAATTCTTTATGAATTCATTTCAATAGCCTTCATTTATAACTATAATTTAGATGGAATTCATATATTGACAAAAGCAGGTTTTTAAAAGATACAACTCTAGAATATTTCTCTTTGAGTATAATTTAACCATAAGAAAAAAATCTCAGCCTTAAAAAATGCATTATAACTAAATACCACTTTTATACTAATGTTCTGGAGATTCCGTATGTTTGTCATCTGTTTAGTGAAACCTGAGATTGTTAAAAACCAGTTTAGAAATAGGAGAGTATTTGTAAGATTACCTGACACCTTTGTATATCATAATGTCTGGGTACTTGATTACTCTTCATGCTGTTGTGTGTGATAAGCATGTCCTGGGGAGCCACTTACTGCCTCCTGAGTTGCTTAAGTGACCTTCGATCCCGTCAAGGAAACCATTCACCTGATTCTTGGAATGTGTGAGAATGTGAAGTAGTTCCAGCGGACATGGTAAATTTCTTAATTTGAAAGCACTTTCTTGTGGTACAGTGACAATGGTTAAGAAATAAACTTCAGGCTGGACATGCTGGCTCATGCCCATAATCTCAGCACTTTGGGAAGTCAAGGAGGGAGGATCACTGGAGGCCAGGAGTTTAAGACCAGCCTGAGCAACATAGCAAGACCTCGTCTCTATAAAAAATACAAAAAAAAAAAAAAAAAATAGCCAGGTGTGGTGGCAAACAGCACCTGTAGTTTTACTTACTTGGGAGGCTGAGGCAAGAGGATTGCATGAGCCCAGGAACTTTGAGCTGCAGTGAGCTACCATGTTTCTCCAAAAATAAGACCTACCCATAAAATAAGCCCTAGCAGGATTTCTAAGCATTTGCGCAATATAAGCCCTACCCCGAAAATAAGACCTAGTGATGGGCGTGGCTATACTGCGTATCTGTACAACCCATGCATTTCATCATGGAGTGGTAAAGAAGACAAGCAGCCCTTCTCATCTGCCCCATCGTGACAGCTACTATCCCAGAGGTGCGGGCAGTCCCACCAACAAGGTGGGCTCCCCCTGTCAAGTCCTGGCCATCCTGCGTGTGCTGCAAGCTGAGGCTTTGAGGGGAAAATGACACATTCCCTGAAAATAAGCCCTAGGGTGTCTTCTTGAGGAAAAATAATTATAAGACCCTGTCTTATTTTCGGGGAAACACGGTATGCTTGGGCCACTGCACTCCAGCCTGGGTGACAGAATGAGACACTGTCTCTCTCTCAAAAAAAAAAAAAAAGAAAGAGAAAATGAAAAGAAAGGAAAAAAAGAAAGAAATGTGCAAAAAATGATTCCATGTGAAAGGAACTTAGAATATGAGTTGTTATGCCTTAACTACAATCCTTAGTGATCAAAAAGAAAAGCAAGATTTCCTAAGTATCTTCCTGCATGGCATCCAACCTAATTAGAAAGACAAGGTATGCATACTTGCATAAGAAAGCAGGAGAAGTGATATGTGTTAATCACCTGCTATGTTCTAGGCTATAAAATTGAGCATTCCTAATCTGCAAATCCAAAATGCTCCAAAATACAAAACTTTTTGAGCGCCTAAATGATGTTACAAGAAAATTTTACACCTGACCTCATACAATAAGGTCACAATCAAAACCAGTCAAAACTTTTTGTTTCATGCACAAAATTATTTAACATATTGTATAAAATTACCTTTAAGCTATGTGTAAAAGGTGTATATGAAACATGAATGAATTTAGTGTTTAGACTTGGGTCCCATCCCCAAGCTATTTCATTATCTATATGCAAATGTTGCAAAATCCAAAATAAATCTGAAATCTGAAAAACTTCTGGTCCTAAGCATTTCAAATAAGGGATACTCAACCTGTTGTAGTATGATGTAAAATTTAGTCTTCCAACAGGTTTTAATGATGGTTATTAAAAATATGAATTTATAGGTAAGGAAGTTGACGTAAGAGAGGTCAGAAATTACAAAGCTGGGATTTGAAACGAGGCCCATCTAACTTCAAAATCTGTTCTCCGAAAGAATTCTAAAAATGCAAACCTGGGAGTACATGATGATATAAAATATATTATCACACCATGTATCCAGCATCACCAAAGAATGGGGTGTTCTACATGATATGAGGTATTCAATATAATTGAATCCTATTGCCAACACTGATTTGCTTGGCATTTGAATTTGATTTCAAGTGGGAAACCAGAAGTGGTGTTTGTGAACATTATGTGTTAATGTGTTCGGAATGAGAGCTAAAGGGACTGATCTAAAATAAACACAGTAAATTTTATTTAATTTTATTTTTGTCTTAGTCCTGGACAGTTGAGGTTGCTGGAAAAGTTTCAAATTACTATATAATTGCTGAGGAAATTAGAAGGAAAAAAAAAGAGGAAACTGATTTCTATGAGTAAAACTAGTTAGATGATTCATAGAGACTGTCATATACAAATATATATATAGAGAGAAGTGAAGATGAGAGAGTTCCAAGTCTTTTCCTGGTCCAAGAGGGTTCCAGATCTTTTCCTGGTCCAATAAATATTTCGTTTGTAAAATACCTGACATTGGAAGTGTGTGGGTGGGGGGAAGGCAAACAAAATCACTGAAACAAAATGGACAAGAGCATATAAAATTTAATACTGATCCTTGATCCTTCCTCTCCATTAATTATTATTCTCCCAATCATCTTCTGAGGTTTTAAGCAACAAACCTCATAAATGCTTATAAAACTACACAGCTCTGTTAAAGCCAGGCACAACCCTTGAGTTAGGGCCTTCCAAAGTGACTTTCTGGAGATGGACAACACATACTATGTGAAGTATAATGGCATTTCCTCTTGCTCATTCTAAATTTACCTCCCATTATTTTCATTGTGCATCCCTTCTCTACTGTCAAGCGAAAAAAGAACACTCAGATTTCATCACAATATTGAACAGCTAAACCATTCATGTTCCATTTTTCATTTTTCTGTGCCAGGGTACCCTGGAGTTCTATGCTCTCTTTTAGTAACTACTCTTTTCTGGTAGCAATTGACTGGTGGGTTTGCTATGACCTGTATTACAATTGACACACCACAACAATTCCAGGGAACACAGCAAATTTACCATTAAGACTGTGAGAATAGCTGATATGATAAAGTTTATAAAGAAAAGGCTTATGGATATTTATCTTAGTGTGACCACAGTGTTGAATGCAGTGTCTCCCTCATGGGAGGACAAGGTGAGCGCTAAACTTTAATACATATCTACATGTGTCACACTTCCACATTTACGCCATTGCACTTCTCTATAATGACCCTTTATTAGTATCTCTATTTCTGTTAATTGGGGAAACAAAGTTGCCTAAGATCAAACAATGAGTACATAGCAGAATTGAGATCTGAATTTATGTCTGTTTGATTTTTTGTTTCACTGTGTGATTTCCCATTTCACTGTGTGATTTCCCAACCATACTCAGTACCCAAGATTTCATTTGTGGAATGCTACCTTCATATGGTTGTTTATTATCTCTTTAGTTCATCCAGCCTTGAGAGGGAAAGGACTGTAACTCAGTATAGCCGTGATTCACACCTGGCCTGATGGCTGATTGGAATGCTACACGTTATGGCCAATCACTTACTTAGTATATAATTAGTGTGTAATTAAGAGGTAAAAATTAAGGCACATACAGAGCCAGTTTTTGTTAGTAGTGATTCTTGGGGATTGAGTCTCTACTTCCATTTTCATTGCCATTGTAAAAAATAGTAAATAAAGGCAGCAGGCAGGATGGCTGGCTTATTTTTTAAATGTGTCAACTGAGAATGTCAAAATGAATAAACAGACCTTTTTGTTTAGGGCATGTGTATGTGTTTGCCATGAAATCCACACACTTTTCAACTCCACCCGCTTTACACTGAAGTGGTCATTATACTGTAGGTCTAGCTGTGGGAGCTCCAGACAGATCTGGTGTCAATAGTGAATAATACAAATGTCCCTGTATCTGCTATAGACCACCAAAGAAAAAAAATGAGTAGACTTAGATCTGATATGAACTTCCACTTTGAGGTTTAGTTGCAGGGAAGAAAATAAGATAATACTTAGTAATGGTAATATATTAATGATTACAAAACCAACTATTTGTGGTATACTCTGGTAGGTACTATGGGATACACAAAGATGATGAACACAGTTCTTGCCGAACTGGAGCTTACAACTTAGCAGAAATTGTTAATCTGTTTGGTTAAATGCATGGAACATTTCACTGAATGAGAAATAGTAGTGTATGAAGTCATCCAATTCTACAGTGCTTTGAAGTGCTCGATACTGAGCTCCACAAAAGTTGAAACTTCATTAACTGGCATCATAAAATAGCATATAAGATAAAATCTCTCAATTTGCTAAATCAGTATTTTTATAACTGATATTGTTTATAGGTCATTATTGTTAGAACTCACAGTGGAAGGAAATAATTTGTAGCTACTGCTATTATGATAAAATATGAAATTGTCTAAAGATCCCTATCATTTTTTGGCTATTTTAAAGCACATTTATTCATTATAATGTAGAGGAAGGTTTCCTTACTTGTGAGCTCGCCATTCATCTCTTTAAGTTCCCTGTTGATTCCAACATCTATGGAATTCATTATTTTGTCAATCTGTGAGAAACAAGAATCATGTAAATGGATTATTATTACATTTACTTTTAACATTGCATTTTAAAATAACTTTCAAATGCCCCTAGCATATATTCCATATTGTTGGTGTTATTACCCACAGCAATACCACAATTAAGGGACTGGTAGTGAAAGATTTAAAGGGAAGCAAAAATCTTTGAGATTGTTTTTTAAAATATAAATCATGCTCCCCTTTCTTAAACTTTCAAACTCAACTTGCCTTTTCTTTGTGTTTCTTGAAATGAACTTTGTATTTGGATGGGTTGGTAAGTTAGGAACTGTGTGTTCTTTAAATTCAGAAGGGTCTCAGGATAAGTGTATGTGACAAAGTGTAATTCCTCTGGCATCCCTCTGCTCCTGCCTGGGCGGAGTGCATCCCAGCTGACTGGTGAAGGGGTGGGTTTCAGTTTGTGGGCACAACCACCGGAAACAAGTCCTAGTTAAATGGTTTGACCAGCCACAAGCTGATTAGTGGTATCCATTTGCAAGAATCCAGGCACAGAAACAATTCTAAGAGATAAGTTAAATTTTAATCAATCTTGCCTCCAAAAAAGGATTTCAGATATTATTCACATAACTAATAAACATAAGAAATGATATACTTGAAAAAAACTATCCATCTACTAGTATGGAATTTATAGGGAGACATGACTATCTAAGCTATGGCCATTTATGGTTTAATCCCTCTCCTCATCTTTTCAACCTGAATAAAAAAGATGACAGATTCCAGAAAGGACCATGATCATTACTTGAATATCCCATTTTGTTCCCCCTTGAAACAGATGCAGTGACATTAAGTGATTTTCCCAAACGGTTCAATTCAGAATGTCACTCTCAGAACCATATCCACTTCTAGTTCTCAGAATACTATAGTGATCTATTCTGCTTCAAAACCTACTCCAACTGGTAGAATCTTTTGAGAGACAAAATGTGATGTAGTGGAATGATATACCAAGAGAGACTGTGGTCCATTCTTTGAAGAAATTCAACAAAAGGCAAGACACTTTATTATTTTATGATGCAATCCTCCTTAGGGACAAAGGACATTCTATAACCTTATAAGGGTACTTACTTTCTGAATAATTCTATGAAATTAAAGATTTGTCTTTAAGCAGAACTTACATTGGTGATAACTGATCCCCAAACATTTTTTCCTTTAATGCTTCCCTAATAGCTGCAGAAGGGAATATTAAGTGATGAATGTTTATTATATGGTACTTGGAGCAGAGTCAGGACCACTGTGTTTACCATTAAGGTTAAGATTCTCAGGAGCTCTTCTGAAAATACAGGATACTTTAAAGAAGGGAGACAAGGTAACAATGAGTGTAGTAAGTACCAAAATGACACAGAGCAAAATGCCAAGCTTTCTGTCAATTTGTCAGCTGCAGGGCTTGGTAGGACAAGATGTGAACATTCTCTTGTACCTCATAGCTAGTTATTACTTCTGCTTGATATCAATTTCTATGGAAACAATAGATTAACCCACATGTGTGGAACTGTGTTTGTTTTTACACTTGCTGTGAAATTACCATGTATTACCCATAGAACCTTTCCATTCCAGTTGGAGCTGTATGCGTTTGTTAATTTTTTTTTTTTTGCCTCTGAAAGACTTAAAAAGCTAAAAGCCTTCCCCCAAACCTCCCTTGACTCCAAAGCGTTATATAAAGAACAGCAAGAAAAACAAAGCTTACTTCTTCCCATTCAGATGTGAAGGATGGTGTTCTTTCAGAATTCCCTTTAGAACTGTGTTCAGCAGTGGAAGATTCACTCCAGTTAACTCTCGATGTTTTCTCATTAGAAGGGTAGGCAATGAGACTGGAATCGGATTTAGAGACATTTTTTGATAAATGCATGTCAATCAGGGCTTTAGGCAATGACCTTATTCTCCCCAGAGTACAGGCTCTCTCCACAAATCCCCCTGTGTTCATAACCCACTGGTCCCCATTCCGGGATCCGCTCCTGGTTGATCTTGTGCCAACAATGGTATGGTTTTCAAGTTGGTTGCTTTTTTTATGAAAAATTGTTCTACTGACCACTTTGGGTTTAATTTTCTTTACCAAAGGCTCTGGCTTATTTTCTATCGGAGACTGCTTGAGGGGCAAAGGACTGTTTGCCAAACTGACTTCGTTTTGTCCTTCTTCACATTGCTCTCTCCTCCCATAGAGATGAAAGGGGTTTTCAGGGGATTCACAGGCTGGAGAGGATCCATGAAGCAGGCCTGCAAATTGCCCAGGGTCATATTCTTTTGGGGGATCATTGTCCTCCTGTTGAGAGACATCATCTGCAAAAAGGAGGAAAGGATGTCAAGATGCATGGTTACAAAGGACTCTGAAAGCCATGACACAATAACAGTGCCCTTGCAAACTTGGGCAATATCCAGACATTTGACTTATAGCTACACAGCAGCACCTTCAATTTATGAAATCCCACGACCCTACAGTGCCATGTATTAAATATAAAATGAATGTGTGTGTGTATATATATCTATATATATATACACACACGAATCAAACCTTCCTGAGAAACCCGAGGGTTCATTTCAAAGGTATGCACTGTGTATTATATTAAATAATTGAGTGACTGTATACATTTCTCCCCTGAATGCAAGGTGTGTTTTGTTTTTTTTTTTAGTGGATGAACAAAACTGGGTTTTCTGGAAGTGGGATAATCCCTTCCAAACCCTCATAATAAATGAATGAATCGTCATGCAGTAGGATATCAGGCAGGTAAGTCGAGATAAAATATAAAGACACCCCCTTGCCCTCCTCCCAGAAAATAGCAAATAAATCCAAACACAAAATCTTGAAATGAAGTGCAATTAGAAGTAATTTAAGTTGAATAATCCCGATAGTATTACTTTAAATATGAAATTAAGAATAATTCTACACAGATCATATGATTTAGACAAAAAGGATGTGTTCAGGTTTAACACAGGCAAACAATGCAACCCATAATATCACCAAGAAGCGAGACTCTTTTACAGGAAACTGATGTTGAGCTATTAACACAAAGCTATCTTGTTCTTTCTTTTTTCAGATAGCATTAATTATTTTCTAATTTCTTCAGCTCTTTGGAAATGTAATGCAGAAAAGAAACCAAAGAATGATAATTTTTGTTGCCTTCGAATTTTTTCCTAAGATAAAATGTAAATTTTCCCTGAGATTTAAAATGCACCATGCTTTTATATGACTTAACTTATTTTTTAAATATATACTTGTGTATACACCTGGCCAAAAACTTTAGCAAAGGAAGTTTACTTTTTATTTTTTTCAGTGTCATTTTAATTCATGTAGATAACTAAATACTTGCCAAGATCACAAGCTACATTAGCCGGCAAGCCCATAACTCACTCTTGCAAAGAAGTCATAGGCAATGTGGTACATAATGACAACGAATTCAAAGTTGATTTGCTGATTCATAATTTGAAGAAGTTAGTTACTATCATAAACCCCAAACAACAGCGTTTTTATAAATTAACAAATAACATTTAATGTGTATGTGCTATCTACTAGTCATTGAATTAAGAGTTATATTTATATTATCTCTTTTGATCCTCATAAAAATCCTGTGAAGTGATTATTAAAAATAATCACAATTTTTCTGATGGAAAGCAATATGGCCACACTATTTAATTCTCATACTTTTAAGGAATGGGTAACCATAAATCTCATCAGACATCTTCCCAGAGGATGAGCCAGACAAATCTATTCTTTATATCAAGGACTGGCTCCAGGTCTCTATACTGCTCTCTCCCTGGGAGCTGGTAAAAGCAGGTGCATTCTCAGCCTCATGTACCCCCAGACCTCAGGCTCTTGTTTGGCTTTTGCCAATAGATGGTATCTCCCTGGCTAGACCTATCATGCCAGCAGCCTGAGACGGAAGAAAGAAAAATGGCAGGCAGAGAGCTCTAAGGGACACCAATCCAAAAGAGTAACAGTGGCACCCACCAAGCGCTATTATACTCACAACTCCATCCCTTTCTAACATAGTCACACTATGTCTTGACAACTCCATTTTGTCTTCCTCTCACATCAAAAACCATTGCTTAGGGTAGAATACTGAGTGGATAGCAGGGCAAGGCAGCTTTGAACTATCTCTAGAGGCCAACTTTTATCACCTATCACCTCCATGTTTTAAAAAGTCAAAATTAACACTTAGACCATGTAAGTTGCTGACATTTCCCCACCTTGTCAGTGATTTAAGCTGAGGTTCAAATTAAGGTCTATCAGATTCCAACATTCATTGGCCTGGAAAATATGTTACTTTTAAGATAATAAAACAACCCAGCATTGAATTTACCCAGAGGACAAAAAAATAGGCTCTTTGTGGAAAGGGACATATTTCTCTTGTCGGTGACTATTTCTGAAATTTGGGAAAAGTAGACTAAGAGTATTAGAGTTGTTTGACTGTCTGTTTTTGTTTTGTTTTCTTCTTGGAGGGAAGCTAATATTAATAGAAAATAAGACCTGGCATTCTATTCCAATTTATTGTCTCTGTTTTCTTCCTAGACTACTTGGAGCCTCCAAAGAACTTCACAGCATAAGCAGGTCGGTGTGCTGAGACAGCGATAGTGAGTGATGGCTTATGAAGCGAGAATTCTGAAATAAGGAAGTTTAGGATTTCATTTTGCAAGTTGTTAAAGAAGGCTAAGGGGTTTGAGTTTGAAAGGAAAACTGAAAAGAGCCAGCCTATTGTGGGGAAAAAAGTTTGTAGATCTCAGTCAAAAGGTTTCTGACCATGTTTGTTATCCAGAATTAGGATGATTTTAGGGGCGTAATATTATTTAAAGTTTTCTGTGAATATTATTGTTAACATCCCCGCTGTGGTTTGACCCAAATGATTGTCATTACAACCCCCAAATGCTTTATATTGTCCAAGTCCTCTAGTCATAAGCAGTCACTTCTCTAAGTAAAAGAGAATTTAGTTATTAGCTTATAAAGCTTAGTTTATTGAATGACAGTTTTTAGCATAGGGATAGTTGGTTTCACTTTTGCCAAGAGTGGTGAAAAGGCAAATGTTACTTGCTTATTTCAGTAGTGGCCAAATTCTAAAGATGATTCAATTTAAGGAAAATGAATTGATATGAAACCTCCAGAAAAGCCTGTGTAGTGCAGTTCTGGCTCCCATCTGCTCCCGGTGCCCTGTGGACACAGCCCTCCCACTGGGACTCCCAGCGTGGCCATGTGCCTTGCGCTGCTCAACCAGACAGCTGCAAACACCACACGAGCAGAGATTTGAGAAGCACTTGTGCATCAGGCTTGTTCTCTTGTTGCTCTTGGAACCTTGCCACCATGTGAACAAGCGGGGCCGGCCTGCTGGGTGATAACACATTATCCAGCTGTTTTAAAATGTAGGCTTTTTATTTTTCAGGTATTGGTGAAACCAATAGATCAGGAGATAACCGCCACTGAAAAGGGAGACTGTTATACTCATTGATCCAAGAAGAAGAGCATGTCACAGTGCAGAGGGCCACATGGGACCATCAGGTTGGTCAGGAGGCAGATGGAATGATGGGAGATCATGGGCAAGGGCCTTTATTGTGGTTTCCATGGTAAGGAACAAGCAAAGCAAGCAGGGATAAGCAGATTTAGGTTTGGCCGGTTTGAATAATTCCAGCACAGCAGACGTTGGGGCATAGGGACTGTACCTCGTTGTCTGGTACCTGGCCCTGGGGTTATTAGGGAAGGTGAATGAACAGTGGCCTGGCGTGTGAGAGATAAAGGAGGTGGCTGGGGTATGGGCTCTGGATTGGGTGTTTTGCATATAAAAAGACAGTTGACAGGGGTCCTCAAACTTTGTAAAAAGGGGGCCAAGTTCACTGTCCCTCAGACCGTTGGAGGGCCGGACTATAGTTTAGAAAAAAACTATGAACAAATTTCTATGCATACTGCACATATCTTATTTCGAAGTAAAAAAACCAAACAGGCAAAAACACCCGCAGGGGGCCCGCAGGCCTTAGTTTGAGGACGCCTGGTTTACTATCTCTAGGAATTAGCTAGCCCTGGAGTCCCTTCTGGGCTAGCAAGGCCCCAATATATCAAAGCATAAAAATGAAAACAAACAAATAAACAAAACAGAAAATAAAAGACCCATTATCCCAGCCAACAGCCAGCCAACTTCCACACATGTGAGACCACCCAGGACCAACCAGCCCCAGGCCAATTGACCAAGTGACCACAGATGCGTCAGCAAGCATAGTCAAGATGAGCCGGGGCTGGCCCAGGCCAGAAGAAAACACTCACCAGAATCATGAGCTAAATTAATGGCTGATGTTGTAAGTCATTAAGTTTGGAATGTTTTGCTATATGACAATACACAACGAATCCAACCTATATCCCGAGTTTTTAAGAATTAATATACTCTTTAAAATTAATTATGGTAATGTTTATATAATATTTCCACATCTGGAAAATGATGATAGTATATACCTAAAAGTGTTGTGAAGATTAATGAAATCGTACAAGTGTATTAGTCCAGTCAGGCTGATATGACAAAGTACCATAAACTGGGTGGCTTATAAACAACAGAAATTTATTTCTCACAGTTCTAGATGCTGATAAGTGGAAAATCAAGGCAGCAGCAGATTTGGTGTCTAGAGAGGCTCATTTTCTGGTTCATAGATAGCTTCATCTCACTCGTGTTCTCTCATGGTGGAAGTGATGAAGGAGCTTTCTGGGGTCTCTTTTATATTGTCTCTGCCCTCATAACCTAATTACCTCTCAAAGGCCCCATTCCTAATACTATCACTTTGGGGGGTAGGATTTCAACATATGAATTTGGGGGGACACAAACATTTGGACTATAGCAGGGAGTAAAACAGAACATTTTCTATTGCATAGAACACACTAAATGTTTCTATTACTATGAAAATAATTTTTATTCTAGAGGATTTCATTTTTATAAAGAAATGTAGTAATACTGATCCTATCAGACACTCAATAAAAATTATTTTGACATAGTAATCATGTGGGATTTACTCCTTCGTTTCTGTTTGTATATTTTAAAAGAGTATACTTTGGAAAGAGTTTTTGTGTTTTTCTTACTATTTCTTTAGATAAAACTGAGGCGCTATATATATATAGATTAAACTGTTTTCATAACTTGTCTCATTTAATTTCACACTTCTCCTTTGATAAGTGAATATTTCATGCCAAGGTACAGAACTAAATACGTGTGAATTTCTATCTGATAGTTATTCAGAGCATCATTAGCATTTCAAAGAAATGTCAGAGCACATATTCAATAGTAAGCAGTTCAATCTCTTTTTATTCCTCTTTGCCTGATCTTCATCACCTATATAAATACTTGAATCACAACAAAACCCAAAATTTCATGTTAGGATGAAAACAAATTATGGAGAACAAATGATGACTTCTATTATAAGATCATCATTTCTATCTATTGGGTCATTGCATTCCCTTTTAGGAAATCAAAAGTGATTCCATTTTCAGGGATTCCAGTGCTGATGTTGATATTAGTAGAAACGGTAAATTTATTTCACAAGTATGTATAAAACACTTCCTGTACACCAGGTGGCAAAGTTTCAGCAGTGACAAAGGCAATGTCCTGCCTTCATAGTGCTTACACTCCAGCAGAAGAGACAATTCCATGCAAATTAAAAAATTGAACAATTTCTGATAATGGTATGTTCTATGGAGAAAATGAAGCAAAGTAATAAGATAGGAACAAAAGGAAGATGCTGTAAGGTGATTAAGGGATGTCCGTCTGAGGAACTGACATTGAACACACACAGGAATGACAGTGAAAGAGTTAAGCATTCAAGTTTTGGGGGGGGATTATTGCAAGGCAGAGGGAAGAGATTTGAAAAGTCTCTGAGGCTATTGTGAACAATATGAAGGTCAGTGTGACTTTAACAGAATGGTGAGTGATGGTAGAATGGTTGGTGATCATATCAGAGATGAAGTTAGGGATAGCATTGGCATGATCTGATTTATACTTTTAAAAGATCACCTGGTACTGTGTTTCCCTGAAAATAAGACAGGCTCTTATATTTATTTTTCCTCAAGAAGACACCCTAGGGCTTATTTTCAGGGGATGTGTTATTTTTTTTAAATACGGTACAACAATCTACATTTATTCAAATACAGTTAAGTCGTCTTCCTCTGGAACATCATTATAATTCTTCAAAGCCCGAATTCCATCTTGAATTTCTTGCAACTCTATTTCCTTTAGAACCATTGGCCCCGATCTCTCATGTCAAGCAATAGAGCTCTCATGGGGCAAATGAGAAGGGCTGCTGTTCTTTTTTACCGCTCTGCAATGAAATGCATGTGTTGTGCAGATACGCTGCATAGCCATGCCCATCACTAGGTCTTATTTTTGGGGTAGGGCTTATATTGCACAAATACCTAGAAATCCTGCTAGGGCTTATTTTTCAGGTAGGTCTTATTTTCGGGGAAACACGGTATTTCTGATGGTGAGTACATGACAATGGCATAGTGTTCTTTTTAAAGTAATCACTCCAAATTCCCCATAAAAACAATCCATGGGATACTGAAAGAATAAAATGAGAGCATGATGGTGAAAGAAAAAAAATGCAAGTGATATCTTCGATAATGCTGGGTATCAAGGGATCCTCATGGGCCCAGAACATGAATGTGCACAGCCAAATGATGCCATAGCAGCAGAATCCGGAACTGGATTAGCAGTCGTGCAGCTGTCGTGGTGAAGAGAGATGGAAACTTGATGGAGTCTACAAGGCATGGAACCCAGAGATTGACACCAGATACTAATTCCCAAAAAGAGAAGTCCCCACCCTAAGTAGGATGCTGGTCAATAGAATCTGAGAACAACTGGCAGAACTTGAAAAAAATAAAATTCTACAACAAGAAGTAGTTAAAATCCTTGGGAATCTCAGCAATTCCCAATAAATACATACTTTGAGTAGGCTAGAGACTTACTCTAGAGAAAAGCTTTTGGGAAGACTATACACATGGAACAGGAGTGAAAACCCTAGAGATGTGAGGGAGAAAAACATTTCACAGCATGGGGAGGTGGGAGTGGCATGCAAGGCAGATGTCCAGTGGAGGGAGACCTTGAACATAATAGAAGAGCAAAGGACAGTGTTCAGATGTGAGAGCACTGCTAGGAAAGGCAAAGCGCGTGGAATTGTGGAGAATGCTGGGGGCATAGCAGAAAGTCTTCCTGCACTGAGCAGAGACGTAGTTGTGTTTCTTAATAGTAACATGGTAACAATGAAGGAGAAAGCCCTTGAGCCGTGAAGTAAGGAAAGCTACGGTGGCTCATCCCCACTCCTACACGGGAAACTCTTCCTAATAGTCAGGACATTCCTGCTCATTAAACATGGGAAACAAAAAAAGGATTCAGATAAAACCTTGTTTATAAAGATATTGTAAGAAAAAGAGATGAAAATTAATATTTAACAGTTAATGAAAACAAACCAAAGAAAAAGAGCCCCAAAGAATTTGAAAAATATAACCTAAAATTTCAAAATTACTTAAAAGAAATTAAGAAAATGATCAAAACTCTGAAAGAATGGCCTAAATCATAAGGAGGGGAGTTCAGCCATGAGATGGCTGGCCCTACTCTTGCCTCTTACCCTTTCACTCCATGAGCAATTCAGTCCTAATGTCGTTAGATGGGGAAGAGAGAGAGATGGTGTTCACACTTAAGTGGGGACGGGGGTTTGCGGTGGCCCAGAGTGGAGTATCAGAGCCCCGGCAGGGTACTAGTAGTGCCCATGTTTGGGGCAACACAGCATGGCATGTTGGAGCCCAAGCAGGGTTCAGAGGGTGTCCACATGGGAGAGTGGCCCAGCAAGGAAGGTCAGAGGCCAGGTAGGGTGAGGAGGGAATCCATGCAGGGGGAGTGGACTTTCAGGAGTCAGAAACTGAGCAAAGCACGGAGGATATCCCTGCAGAGGGTCAGCTTAGCAAGGAGTGTTAGAACACAGGATGAAGAGGGTATCCGCATCCAGAAGAGGAAAGTATTCATGTAGGGGGTGGCCTGGCAGGGGATGTCAAAGCCCCATCAGGGAAAGGATATCAGCATGTGGGAATGGCTTGCTGAAGGTGGCAGAGTCCCAGAAGGATAAGCAGGGTGTTTACACAGAGGGATGAACTGGCATGGGGAACCAAATCTCTATCAGAGCAATTAAGATGTCTGAGTGGGGAGGAGATGGCAGTGAATATGGGAGATTGGGTACTTACAGAGAGATTGATTAAATAGGTAACTATATCAAAGATAATGGGAGCCAGGTTTCTCCCTATTATTGAGGGTTTTACAAATATGAAGGAGAAAGCTCAATGTGTGATGTTCGATTGGAATAGGAGATATCAGCATTAGAGAGAGAAGGAAAGAGAGAGAGAGGAGGTAAATATTTATTTTCATATATATGTACTTACATACATATATTACCTAACTCTCTGCACTGAGAAGGCCTGGGAAATTGACATCTCAATAGCAATAAATAAAGCTCAGATTTGGCTTCTAAATAAAATTTCTGCTAAAAGAAACATGTATCCATTGAAAAATGACTGACATCAGGGAAAGTGCAAGATGAGCCTAGAACTCCTTGTGCCAGAAAGCAAGGAAGTACTAAGAATGAAAGTGCATGTCAACAGAAGAGAGATGCCAGCTTGAATGGGTTCTTGCTGGTTAAATCGAGGACAATTTTAGGAACAAAATACATAATGACGGTAATGGATTATAATCCACTGAATAAAACACGAGCCCATAAAAATAAATAAATTATTTAAAAGTTTGATTAGGAATGGGAAATTTAAGTAATTTCAAATTGTCTCCCCACAAAATACTTATTGATTACAAAGAGAAAAAGAACCACTCAATAGTGAAGAAATCTGGGAGGCACTATGTTCATCAAATAATCAAGATGAACATTGTTAATAATAGAACAAATCAAAATCATAACCCATCTGATAGGATGCAATGAAAAAAATGCAGAGTCACTTCTGGATTTTCTTGCCAAAGATGTATTACCTCAATCTAATCATGAGGAAATGTCAGAGAATCCCAATTTGTGGGACATTCTACAAACTGGCCAAGTCTTCCAGATATGTCAAGGTCTTCAAAAGTTTTAAGGTCATGAAAGTCAAGGAAAGTGAAAGGAACTCTTCCAAAATGAAGGAGACTAAAGAGACATTACCACTAAATGCAACATGTAACCCTGAACTAGAGCCTTTCATCATAAAAAGACATTATTATATACATGAAGGACAAGCTTATTCTAATTACGGACTCAAAGAAAATTCATTTTAAAGAAGATTCTTCTAAAAAGTATATTTATAAAGAACACAAAATGAATTCATGGACTCATAGTGTATGATTCCATTTATAAAAAATTCTCAAAATGACAAAACTATAGAGTTGGAAAACAGATAAGTGGTTCCAGGGAATAAGGGATGGAAGAAAGGTTGAGGATAAGTGTGCCTATGCATGGTCACACAAGGGAGAGCTCATGGTGATGGAACAGCTCTGTATTAATATTTTGATTGTGGTGGTAGTGCATAAATCTACTCCTGGGATAAAATGACATACAATTATACACACACATTGTATCAATGTGAAGTCTCTGATTTTGATAGTGTACTATAATTACATCACATGTAACAATTGTGGGAAATAGAGTTAAGGGCGCGTATAACTCACTGTACTATATTTGCAATTTCCTATCAATATGTAATTACTTCAAAATAAATATTCAGCAGAGGATTTATTTTAGTTTTTTTTTTAATTTTAAAATATTAAGGGACTACAAATGTTTTTGTCACATGGATATCTTTTATAGTAAGGGCTTTTAGTGTGCTCATCACCTGAATAGTGTTATTGTACTCAATAGGTATGTTTTTACCTCTTCTCCTTTTCTTGATTTCTGATGACCTTTATATCTCTTGTGCACTTAGGATAATGGTTGCTGTAAAAGACATTATTTCATTCCTTTTTATAGCTGAGCAGTACACCATGGGGTGTGTGTGTGTGTGTGTATGTGTGTGTGTGTGTATGTGTATGTATCACCTTTTCTTTATCCACTCATGAACTGATGGGCACTTAGGTTGATTCCACATCTTTGCAATTATGAATTGTGTTGCAATAAACATTTGGGTACAAGTATCTTTTTGATATAATGACTTCGCTTCCTTTGGGTAGATAACCAGTAGTGGGATTGCCAGATTGAATGGTAGGTCTACTTTTAGTTCTTTGAGGAATCTTCATACTGTTTTCCATAGAGGTTTTACTAATTTACAGTCCCACCAACAGTGTATAAGCATTATTTTTTTCACTGTTACCATGCCAACATCTATTGTTTTTTGATTTTTTAATAATGGTCATCCTGATAGGGGTAAGGTGGTATCTCACAGTGGTTTTAATTTGCATTTCCGTTATGATTAATGATGTTGAGCATTTTTTCTATATCTTCTTTTGAAAAGACTCTATTCATGTCTTTTACCTACTTTTTAATGGGATTATTTGTTTTTTTTCTTGCTGATTTGAATTATTTGTAGACTATGGATATTAGGCCCTTGGTTGGCTATACAGTTTTCTAATTTGTGTACATAGAGGTTTTCATAGTAGGCATGAATGATATTTTTTATTTCTGTATTCCATTGCAATGTCTCCTTTTTCATTTCTGATTAAGTGTATTTGAGTCCTTTATCTTCTATTTCTGGTTAATATAGCTAATGGTCTATCAATTTTATTTATCTTTATAAAGAATTATCTTTTTGATCCTTTATGTATATTTTTATATATAAGTTATATATATATATGTGTTTACATTTTATTTAGTTCTGCTCTGAGATTTGTTATTTCTTTTCTTCTGCTGGCTTTGGGGTTGGTTTGCTCTTCCTTTACCAGTTCTTTGAGATGTGATATTTGGTTGTTAATTTTTGATCTGTCTGTCTTTTTGATGTAGGCATTTAAGGCTATGAACTTTCCTCTTAGTACTACTTTTGTTATATCCCATAGATTTTGATAGCTTGTGTCCCCTTTGTTGTGCAGTTCAAGGAACCTTTTGATTTTCATCTTAATTTCATCATTGACCCAAGGATCATTCATCAGCAGGTTATTTTATTTCCAGGACTTTGTGTAGATTTGATTGTTTCTCCTGGAATTGATTTCTAGTTTAATTCCACTATTGTCTGAGAAGATACATGGTATGATTCAATTTTCTTTTGAATTTTCTGAGACATGTTTTGTGGCCTAAGATATCATCAGTCTTGGAGAATGTCCCATGTTCTGATGAGAAGCATGTATATTCAGTAGTGTTGGGGTAGAATGTTTTCTAAATATCTATTAGATTGATTTGTTCTAGAGTTCCAGTTAAGTCCAGTGTTTCTTTATTGATTTTCTGCCTCGATGATCTTTCCAGCTCTGTTGGGGTGTTGAGGTCTCAGCAATTATGATGCTACTGTTTATTTCTTTGCTTAGACCTAATAGGGTTTGCTTTATGAATTTGGGAGCTCCTGTGTTGGGTGCATGTATATTTAGGATTGTTATGTCTTCCTGCTGAATTGCTCCCTTTATCACTATATAATGACCATCTTTGTCATTTTTCATTGTTGATTTCAAGTCTATTTTATCTGACATGAGAATGGCTGTACCTGCTCTTATTTGGTTTCTGTTTGTGTGGAATATTTTTTTCCCATCCCTTCACCTTGATTCTGTGTGTATCCTTGTATTTTATATGTGCTTCTGGAGAAAGTATATACTTTAGGTGTGTTTTTTCATTCATTCAGCCACTCTATGTCTTTTTAGTAGGGCATTAAGACTGTTCACATTCAGTGTTAGTTTTGATATGTGGGATACTGTTCTGTTCAACATGTTGCATGGCACCTTGTTTTGTTTTCCCTCTTGTGCCATTGTTTTATAAAAGCTGCGAGCTTTAACTTTCAGATGTTTTTTATACTAGTGGTTATCTATTGTGCTGTTCCATGTATAATACAGTTCTGAGTATTGCCTGTAGGGCAGGTCTAGTAGTTACAAATTCCCAAATTCCCTTAGTGTTTGCTTATTTGGAAGTCTTCAGTTTTACATCATTAATAAAACTTAGATTTGCAAGATACACAATTCTTGGCTGACAGTTGTTTTGTTTAAGAAAACTAGAAATCCCTTCTGGCTTGTAAGGTCTCCACTGAGAAGTCTTTTAGCCTGATGGGTTTTCCTTTTTAGATTAGTTGTTGCTTTCATCTTGCTGCTTGTAGACTTTTCTTCTTGATTTTGACTGTGGCCAAGTTGATGATTTTGACATGGAAGTAACAGTGGCAGCTGGGTGATATCTTGGAGATATCCTATTTGCTATGAATCTTCCTGGTGTTTTTGAAGACCATCTTATATGTGGATATCCTAATCTCTGGCAATACCAGGGAAGTTGTCCTCAATAATTCCCTCAAATAGGTTTTCCATGCTTTTTGCTTTTTATTCATCTCCCTCAGGGATACCCGTAATTACTATATTGGCTCACTTTACATAGTCCTATATTTCTTTGAATGATTGTTCATTCTTCTTTTTCTTTTTTGTATCTTTGACTGACTAGGTTAGTTCCACAGCCTTGTCTTCAAGCTCTGAGATTCTTTCCTCTGCTTGTTTAGCCTGTTGTCGATGCTTTCTGCTGTGTTTTTAAATTCCCTAAATGACTCTTTCATTAAGTTTGATTATATCCTTCTTCTGTTGTCTAGCTCTTTAGCAACCTTTTCATTTTTTTCATTGATGTCCTGAAATTTTTTTTTTTTTAGCTTTGTTTGGCTTGTTTTCAACTTTCTCTTCACTTCCATTCATCTTATTTGCCATCCATATTATGAATTCCATTCCTGACATATCGACGATTTTCTTTTTGTTGGGGACCATTGCTGTTGATACACTATGATCCCTTGGGGGTGTCAAACTGGTTTGTTTTTCATGTTGCCAGAGTTCTTTTGACGGTTTCTTCTCATCTGAATCCTCTGCTCTCAGCTCAGGGATGATGGGTTTTCAGCCCACATGTTCCCTTTTGTTGGTAACTCTCCCATTTAGGGAGAAGAAGAGGTCCCTAGATGGCCCTTTGTGTCCTATCCTGGAAGACTGATTGACACGGGAGAGATAGGTGCACTGAGTGCCTGCAATCCAGCTATTCTGTTTCGTCTTATTCTCCTGTGAATCTCACGGTTCAAGCTGGTGCTGGATTATCTTCATGTAGAGTGGTGGGTTGTTCCCCAGGAGGCTGTTGGGAGCTTTGGTTAGGGGCTGGGTGAGACCCTCCCCATGGAGGCTAACATTGCAGGGAATTGCTCCATATGAGTCTCCCCATGGAGGTGACATTGGCAGCTGGATGAGGCTATCTAGGCAGTGATGGTGGATGTCCAGGCCAGAGGCAGTTGTTCCAACTGGGTCCAGGTGCAATGGCAGTTCAAGGCTGGTAGGGGGATTCCTGTCAGATAAGAGGCAGTTCCCACTAGGTGGCCAGTTGGAACCTTGGAGGCAGGTTGGGGACCTGGAGTAGCAGTGGACCCTCAAGGGGGAAGCCCTACGGCCCAGCAGCAGCTGTGGACTCCTGGTAGTCCCCTAGGAGTGCTAGAGTCTCAGGGATAGAGCTACAGGCCCAGCAGCAGTGGTAGAGTCTGGGGGGGGACAGAGCCCTGGGGCCTGGGGATAGTGCTAGAACCTCAGTGACAGAGCCACACCTGGAGGCAGTGGGAGTTTCAGAGCAGGTGCCATGGCCTGGAAGCAGGTTAGGAGCTGCATGGGTGGAACTGCAGGACTGGAAAGGAGTGTGGGAAGAGTGGAGGTGGAGCCACATGGAGCTAGGCAACAGTGTGAGGGTCACCATGGTGGGGCCACAGGGCCAACACCACCTGGCAGCCAGGACACTCTCCCTGTCCAGGTCCCACCTAAGTCACTGCAAGACTTCTCAGGTGGCATCTGTGGTGCCTGTTCTGCTCAAATCTCCTGTTGGGGTGGAGGGGTACTCAGTATGGTACGAGAGAGTGTCTACTCTGCCCACTCCCTCTCTGGTCCAGCAAGGATGATGCATAGGTAGCTGCAGCAAAGCCAAGCCCCATGTAGACCTGGTGCCCTGGACCTTAGAGGTCAAAATGGCATTAGTTGCAGTAACCCGGGAAAAGAAGCCATCAGGTCCCTGCTACTCCTGCTCTTGGTGCAGTGTTTCTGCAGACTCCAAGTCTCCAACCCTGAGACTCCAGCACTACCCTCTGTACCCTCAAAGCTCTGCCCCTAAGGCTCCAGCACTGCCATGGGGTCCACAGCTCCACCCCTGAGGCTCTAGTGCTTCCCCCAGGGCCTGAGGCTCCCTGATCATTCTGGAGGTCTGTGGTGGCAGTGGGGACCCTCACAGCTCAGGCTGCAGTGCCTGCAGGGGGAGGATGGAGCCCAAGTGCTCTTTCCTCCTGTCCTTCCCACATGGGGATCCCTCCCCCAGGTAGCTTCCAATCTTGCAGAATGGATCACTCTGTTACCTTCTGCTTCACTTTAAATGACCCCCATCACTCCTGTAGTGATTCACAATGCTCTTTCCAAGAAGGCTCATCATCCATAGGCGCCACTTTTGATCCTAATCCAACTGCCACTTTTGATCCTCTCCTTGATAGCAGTACATGTGGGCTGCTTCTAGTCTGCCATCTTGTCCCCAAAACTGATTTGGTAATTTTTAAAGAGTTTCAACTAGTCTATGATGTTTAGTGAAAAAAGATAGTCACGCAAAATAATCACAGAGTGTGTTTTTTATGTATGTCTTTCCAGCTCACCTACATGCTGAGATAGAGCATGAGTAAACAAATAACAATGAACCAGAGAGGCAGCTATAGAATTGACATTCCCCTAATTCCTCAAGGTCAAAAATCCATTGAATTTTCTAAAAGTATGTGAAATTCATTTAAATAATCTCTAATTCCTTGGAAGGGAATAAGATTCCATATCAGGTAAAGGAAACCAACATTTATTGTTTGCCTTCTATGTTCAAGGTCACCCTATCTCATTTAATCCTCATATTTAAGCCTCTGAGGTAGGTATTACTATGACATTTGCACTGATGAAGTACCACACAGCTAATGAATAGAAGAGCCAATATGATGAATAACAAATAGAGAAGCCATAAACCTGGCTAGTCCACAGCTTGCTTTTTTCTACTACATTCGTGTTTATGGCTCACCCCAGAACTTCCTACAGCATCAGCACAATGTGCCGTCGTCCACTGGAATGTCCTACCTGAATATCACTGGAGTTTGAAAACTACCCACCGGGCCTCTGTCTAGGTATCAGCAGTGACCTTTGAGTATTTATTCTGATTGCACAATTAGCCCAAAGATAGTTGCTATGCTTAGATCCCGAATGGCGTTACACAGAGCATATAATAACATTCCCTCCACTAAACAATTTAAAATCAGCAGCTGCCTTTCAGAAAATGCGTCCAGGTAAGCCTTGTTTCCTGGCCTATTAGCCCTATACTCTGCCAAACTCAGCATTTAATGCAGGAGCCAGAGAACGTTGGAGTCCTGGCAGCTCCTGGACCAGAACAGACTATGCTGTTTGGCTCTGATTTCAAACATTTATAATCTTTTGCTCCCTTTGCTTGATATAGGAGAGAGGCTATCAGCCAATTTCCCCACCATTTATAGCAAATCCCAAGGCTCCCTCATTTCCAGCTGCTAAGCTGCCTGGGCAGACTGTATTACTAAATTATTGTATCTTTTTGGTAGAGTGCCTGATCTGTCTTGGCATGAGCTTTGCATTGAAAGAAGTGCCTGTTGCAAGCAAAGGAAGCTAGCTACATTCACCCTTCCCACACGCCTTTCCTCTGTTACCCTCAACCACTAACTTCTTTGTTTCCCATGTATAAGCCAAGTTTATAGGGGAAGTTTCTCATCTATCTCTGACCCCCTAGGGAGTTAGAGGTTTCAAAGGGAGTTCTGTGCTAGGAGTAATTCCCATAGCTTAGAGCCAGATGAATAAATGGCCTCTAGTGAATAACTACATTTGGAACCAAGAGGTTTTGTTTCTCTCTTACCAAAATGTATTTCTTTGTAATACTGCAGTCACTGTAACCGTGTATTTTCCCCAACAGAAGAGACTGTATTGGGGGAAGAGAGGACAAAGCCCCTTTCATTCAAGTCTGTTGTTTTCAAGAGTGTCAGTCCCTTGGTTTATTTTAAAAACTTTCTATTTTTATGCTATTCCAAAGGGTTATGAATATGAAAAAAGAACTGTTCTAAAGAAATGAAACAAACAGAAAATATATCTATAATCTTTAAACCAAAAGGAAAGTGATTTTGCTATATAAAAAAGATAGAAATTATTTTTAATTACTCTGAAATGAATAATCTTTCTGATTCAATTTTCAAAAAATATACCTTGAATTTGAACTCAAACTCATTCAAATATCCTCAATAAAGGCTTTGAGAATGTAATGCATTCAAATGTATCTTGTGAGTTTTCTATTCCTGTAAGCAATGAGTAGCCTGGATTTTTCTCACATATATCCCAAGAGACATTGTATTTCAAAAGAGCAAGAGAGTCATCAAAAGTGTAATCCGTATTAATAAGACACACCATAGAAAATAAACAGAAATGTTATAGATAAATTATATCTAGTGAGTTATGTTTTAAACCAACATTGCTGTTGCTATGGTAAGAAATATCTAATGTAAAACAAAAATCCTCTATAAGGCTTTGGTGCTATAGCCATGGCAACAATGAGTGATGCTCAACTCTGCTCATGTTTCTATCTGGTCCAGAGAGAAAAACTAGATGTGCCTTAAATGTATGTAAAAGGGCTTAGAAAATTGATCATTTATGCTATCTTTCATATGATTCTTCATCCAAGTAAAGAAGACATTGCAAAAATAACAGGCAGGGGGCCTAAGCAAAAGGGTCTGTATATTTGCTTGGGTTTTTCATGAGCATGGAAGCTGGAGAGACCTATTTTAGCTGAGGTGTTGGTAAATGGCATGCTCATTTAACAAAATATCTCACAGCAATTTTCAGGTTTGAGGGCATCATGTAATTTTCTATGGATAGGAAAAAATGAAATGCAATCAAATTGCAGTTTACACACTCTAACACAGGAAGAGGACAATTAACTTAAAGTAAGGAAATATGGAAAGAGGTGTTCCAGCTCTGCAAAAGAGGACTCTCTTAACTCCTAGTCTCCTAAGTCCATTCCAGATAGGCTTTTGTTCCATATTCCTCCACTGAAGCATTCCTTATCAGTATCAGTAAAGTCTCCACATTGCTAAAATGGGCATTCCTAACCCTCACTGTACTTGACCTACAAGCTGTACAATTGTTCCAGATTATCCCTTCTCCTGAATGAAACACTTTCATTTAGCTCCCAAGATAACACACTCTTCTGATTTTCATCCTCCTCACAGGCTGTTTCTTCTCATTTTCCTTTGATAAATCCTCTTCGTGTTCTCAAATGTCTAAGCATTAAAGTGGCCTAGGGCTTGGCATGCTTGGACCTCTTCCCTTTCCTGCTTACATTTATTCCCTTGCTGGTCTCATCCAATCTAAGGGCTTAAAATATCACCTAAACAATGACAACTCTCAAGTTTCTGTTTTCAACCTGACTTTTCCCCTGAACTTCAAACCTCTGTATCCAACCATCTTAAGGGCATCCTCATGTCTCCTTTTCTCACACACCTCATACCCAGCACTCAGCAAATCATGGAGGTCTACCTTTAAAATACGCCTGTAATCTGCCTCTTTCTTACCCCTCATTTTTTCCCCTGGATTGTTGCAATAGCCTCCTAAGTGGCCTCCCAGCTTCTACTATATTTTTTTCCCCAGCTTCTATTCTTGTGCCTCTCAGGCATATCTCAACAAAGTAGTCAGACTTATCCCAGTAAAACCCAATCAAATCATGTTATTCCCCTGCTTAAAACTCTTCAGTGGTGCTTCAATTCATCTGAGTAAAAGCCAAAACCCTTCCAATAGCCTAGAGCCACATGTCTTCCAAGGCTTGTGTACACTCTACCTTGATTTTCTAACATAAATTCCTAGAACTCTCCTTTTCACTTACTGACATCTTGCCACATTGCCTCTTGCTATTTTGCTAATGCATTAGGCATTTTTTCTGCATCATGACCTTGGTACTTATAGTAACTTCTGCCTGGGACTCTCTTTCCTTAGGAAGTCACAAGGCCCCCTCCAAAACCATCTTCAAGTGTGTATTCCTACTGATGCTTTACTTCATAATTTTCCCAATGGGGCCTGATGGATCACCCTATTTAAAATGGCAACCATTAATTCTTATCCCCTTCCATGCTTTATATTTTCTTTTTTAAAAATGCTTTATAAAGAAAGATTTTATTTTATTTTATTTTAGCGTATTATGGGGGTACAACTGTTAAGGTTACATATATTGCCCATGCCCCCTTCCCCCCTCGAGTAAGAGCTTCAAGCGTGACCATCCCCCAAACGTTGCACATCTTACTCATTGTGGTTGTATACACCCATCCCCTCCTCCCCCCTCCCACCCTCCCGACACTCGATAAATGTTACTACTATATATTTTCTTCATGCCACCTATCAATATAAAAATATAGGGTAGTTATTTATGCTGTTCTCTTCCAATTATATATTTTACTTATTTATGCTGTCTAGGAGGAGAAAGATTTTTATCCCCTTTTTCCCCACTGCTATACCCAAAGATTATAACAAAGCCTAGAACATAGTAGATAATCAATAAACATTCGACTGACTAACTGAAATAAATATAGAGATGTTTGTATATGAAGAACAATTCTAGAGTGATATATACCTAAATGTTAACAGTGGTTAATAATAGCTACATAAAAATAAGACCTTTTTGTTTTTGCTTTTACCATGATATATGTTCATTATAGTTAGTAAAAATAGAGAAGAAAAAGACATGCATAATTTTAACACCTAGCAATAATTACTATTAACATTTTCATATGTATTATCTTTTGTCTTTTGTTTTCTATGCACATGTTTTCCCCCAACAAAAATTACTGTGTGTCTTTCTAATTTTTTAAAAAAAATTAAATATCATCTAAAAAATAAGACATGTTTATTCTAATGGCTCTATAATATCAATACCTGAAATATTCAAGTAACTGACACATCCATTCTTGTTTCTTTCTTTTCATAGAGTAAATTTGGTCTTTTATAATTATTTAGAGAATGTGCGTGTGTGTGTGTGTGTATGAGTTCTTCTAGTTATTATTTTTATGCTACAAAAATCATCTTCAGACCTATTTCCTCTGTTGGGTATCTTTTGATTTCTGCCTTTATAAGATAATAGCTAATACTACAGAGTGCTTATAGGTGCTAAGTACTTTATATGCATTATCTGATTCATTCCCTTACAACTCTGGGGTATTATGGTATTCCCATTTCATAGGTGAGGAGCCTAATGTTTAGATGTTAAGTAACTGCCCAGAGTTATATACCCACTTAGAGGTAGAGCAGAGTATTAACAAGGTACTCATGCTCCTGACTGCTATGCCATTTGCATTCCTAAAATGAGGAAATTAGCATACTTGTTATCTCTAGTCCCCTAACTCCCCACTCATGCCCATCCTATTTTCCAATTTATATTAAAATAATCTAGGGTTGTAAATAATGTGTTTATACTATGTCTTTGGATATTTTATATCTTTTCAATTTTTTTTTGATTTATATTGTGTTATTGTGTTCTCATATTGAGAACAATTATTTGGAAACACATTTTATGTCGTACAACTTTCATTTTATATTCCAGAATCTTTTATACTAATATTTTCCTTGCCAAGTCCTAATAATTTTATTATTATTCATCTCTTTATCAATTGAAGTATACCTTTGAGCACTTATTTAAAAAAGATAGGATGTTTTCTAAAATACGTATCTGAAGATGACTGTGATCTTGCATACCTTGGCTGGGCATATAATTTTTGAATCTTGAGTCCTAATCCATGTCCCTAAAAATTCTATAGAAATTTCCTCATTGTCTGTTTTGTTATGTTAATGTCTGTCTAGATTCTTAGAGGACTTTTTCCTTACCCTCGAAATTATAAAAATTAAAAGTTTCCCAGCAAAAGTCTGTTTTGTCCAGAAATGTTTCTATATTCAGTAAATCTGTGATTTATTATTCCAGGCATTCTTTAGCTCATATAGGAAAAGTTTTCTTCTATTTTCTTTTATTGATGCTTTTACTTTACTGTTATGCTCTTACTTCTGAAATCTTTGTTATGTGCATATTGGATCTTTCAAATCTTTCCTCTGTTTTTATCTTTTCTCCTATAATTTTTCTTTCTCTACACATTTCTTCTGTCTATTGAATGTCTTGAGTTAATCTTCTGCTCCACTGACTTGAGTTTCTCACGATCCAATATATTTTTTGCCTCCATTACGGTTTTGAATTTGACATGAATATTTTTCAACTACACGAAGCCTTTATGATCTGACAGTTTTAGCTCTTCATAACTAGCTTCACATGGCATTAGTCGACTGAATACTGTTGAGATCCATTTGACATTAGTATTTTGGAAAACTCTTTTTTTCTAAAGAATAATTTTATGTCCTAGGATGGCATTGTTTTGAGTCCTCAGAATAAGACTTCCTTTCTGAGGTATCTTTTAATATATCCAGTTCTTTTTTCACTTGCTTACTCTTGCAGAGGGAGGTCTTGGCTTATCTATTTGGGGGAACTGAGATGAGTTCTATCAGAGATTCAGGGACTCCTTCTTTTCATCTTTAGGATCCAAAAGAAGGAAGAAAGAAATAGCAGAAGGAAGAAAGAAAGAGCTTAGATTAACTGCCAGTTCTGCCATACTGCACAACTTCTAGGACCTGCATGCACAGAGTACAAGTGTGCCTTCTGCAGTGGCACATGGTGGTGGCTCTGCATTTTTACTTGGTTAGTGTAGAGCAGGGCTCTCAAATAGAATATCCCATGATGAGACAGATGTTCTATATCTGTGCTGTCCAATATGGCAGCCTTAGCCACAGGTGACTTTTGTGCATTTGGCATGTAGCTGGTGCAAATTGAGAACTGGATTTTTAGTTTTATTTGATTTTATTAATTTAAGCTTTACTTTAAATAGTCCCATGTAGTAGTAGCTCCTGTAAATGACAGCACAGGTCTAAAGCAGTGGTTCTCACGGTGTGTTCCCCAGACCAACAACATTGGCATCTCCTGGAAACTTACTACACATGCAGATTCCTAGGTCATGCTCTAGGAATATTTGGTGGTCGGCCCCAGCAATCGATGTTTTAACAAACCCTCCGTGTGATTCTGATGTGCATTAAGAATTGAGAACCACTGGTCTACTGGTCATGAATTGGGAGAGGATCAGAACTAACGGGCAGTCACAAGAGGGAGTTTTCTCTCTGTTCCAGTGCTTCTTTTCTGTATTTGAGGGAAACAACCATGAGTTAACTGGGGCAGTGTCCTCATTCTTTACTTGTCACAGTTGTCCTCATTAAGAACCCACTGTGACAATGTCTCCCCTAAGTGTAAGTCAGGAGTAAGCCTGTCGCAAGATCCTTATTGCTGATCTCCGGGAGCTGGTGTGCTTTCTGGTGGGACTGTCAGCGTCCAGTGAGACCTCCTTAATGCCCCACATATTTCTTCACTTCCTGTCCTTAACCTTCTAAGCCTTCCCTGATTACTATGTTGGCGAGTTCTTCATATACGAGGAATTGTATATCTTGTATGTCTTCAAGTGAGTTCACTTTGCCTTCTATCTTGCAGGAACTCTTGAAATAACTGCCAGGTACATGTCACCCATCATTAATTTCCCATGCTAATACAGTTTTTCTCTTCTGATTAGTATATCCATTGGTCATTTCTGAGGGGATACAGAAGAAATCAGAGAAATGCATTCAAGTTCCCGCTTTTCCCAGAAGTCCCCTATATCTCTCTTAATGTCTCACTTTTTCATATGATTCCAGTGTTTTTCACACATATCACATCCTTTAATCCCCAAAACATTTCATTGATGTAGGTTTTATTATTCCCATATTTTATAGATTAAGGAAATTAAGGCTTATGTACATGATCTATACAAGAGGAGTGGACAGAGTATCTGCTTTATAAGGGCCCCTGACAGACAGACAATGATGGGTAACATTTATTGGATCTTTATTATGGATCAAGCATTGTCTTATATGCTTTGCATCCACTATCTTATGTAAATCTTATAAAAATTTCCATTTTACAGGTGATGGGCAAAATTTGAGAGGTTAAATAACTTGTCCAACTTATATAACTAGTTAGTAAAACTGCCCATTTCTAGGGCCTGGTCTGACTGTAGAGACTGTGCTATGTTGGTTTCTTAGCCGGGAGAGTAATAAAATGGCCCAGGAAAAGTGTATTACAATTCAGAGGAATTTCTTATATCTCAACATTGATCACACAGTGGGTTGTTTGTTTTCTATACCACTACCAAGTTTGGAATCATGGGGTTAAGTAGTTAATAGAAAGAAAGCCATTAATCTGGTGTAATTTTAATCTTTTGTTTATTTTCCCTTATTCTGAATGGAAAACCCCAAATCATATGAGTCCTAACTTCCACTTCTATTCATTCTAAATATTTATTGCAAATCTCTTGTATGCCAGACATGATGCTATGTGCTGTGTTCCTGATGTTTGCTAGGTTGCAGAGCGATAGCCCCTGCCAAATTGTCTGGTAAATTACCTGGTTACCGTTAAATCCTACACTAAATCTGCCTTTGTATGACAACCACTTTTGGATACACTAAAAAACGTCACTGGCACTTTAAGTAAAATATCAGAGTATTTGGAAGAAATAGGCAGCTTAATTGCAACCATGACGGGTTCTATGTTTCTGCAAATTTGAAACAGAGAACTCCATCTAAAATCAGTGACATTCACACATATGTGTCACAATGGAGGACAAGTGTCAACTTTTACCATCCAGACCAGTTTGACACAAATAATTTAGAGATGAAAGAGTTGCTTTCAATCGCCAAAGCAATGAATTTTCCACACAATGCACCTTTCCAAAGTCATGATCAAAGGGATATTTACTAAAGCCTGACTCATGACACACAGAAATAATTTTGTTCCCAATATTTATTTTCTCTCTTGACTTTCTTGTTAGAGATTTAGTCAGTACTTCAAGTTCCTCTTATAAAATAGTATTAAAATGCCTTACATTTTTAGAGTCTGTTATTGTTTAGAAAGGATATTTATTTATAATGTCTAATTAAATGTAATACTCAGGACAATGTGTGAGGTAGGTACTATTTTCCCCATTTTATCAATAAGAAAATAAAGATTCCTTCGGCTGTACATTCATTCATTCAATCTTGCCACAAATACATGTATATACACGAGGCACTGGAGTGACAAAGATCAAACAAAGTCCATCCTTGAGAATAGTTTATAGTTAAAAACATGCAACCAGATACATAACATGTACTGTTATAACATGTACTGTTAAAGTACTTTTGAGGGCTTCAGAGGAAGAAAAAAACTCTTTCTGGGGAAAAAAATGAGACTTAGAGGGTAGGTAGGACTTAGATATGCAGACATGAGCGATAGGCACTGAAAGCGGAGGAAACATGCATAAGCAAAGATACAGAGATAGGAAAGTCCGGATGGCATGGGAAAAATGAGTAGTTATTGTTTGATTGCTGGAAAAGAACATGAAGGAGGAATAGTGGAAAATAAGTTTACAAAGGGAGGTAGTAATGTTTGAGGGCTATCAGTAATCTAACCAAAGTAATCAGCAGAAGCACGTCTCAAACCCAAATTCTCTTACTCTGGAGTTGGAGCTCTTTCTACAGTGTAATATCAGCTGCCTTCCTGGTGTTATATTCCAAACTTATTAACATAGTATAGCTCCATAGACTTGGAAAAATAGGTAAAGAAATATTACAAAAAAACCTCTTAACTTCTCTTTGAAAGCCACCTATGTCAATCTTTCACTTAAGAACTGGAAGGTATGTATTTAAGGCAACTGATGAAGAATCTTTGTAAACAGCAATCTTGGTATTTGTCATATCAAAAGTAACTTAGTTTTTCTGAACACTACTAGAATCTAGAGCAGAAATATGGACTGTTTTAAACTTGGAAAAAAGGGACAGTAAGTCCTGAGTTGTTAAGCAGTTGTTCATCTCTGGGAAGATCTTGTCCACTGTATTGGAAATGGAAATGGGAATTCTTGGTCGAATGAAAATCAAACCAGGTAAGTTCTCATTTCCATCAACGTTTAAGGATGCGACTGGTTTAGCTGTTGTGTCTATGTCACCTTGGCCTCTTCTGTGGTGGCCATGACACAGAGTTCACCCTTTGTAGTTTGTTGTCCCAGTGAATATTCACTGCCTGACTTACAACTTTGAAGTGTTGGGGACAAAGATAATGGTCATAAAATGACCCACATGCTGGTAGTGATACAAAGTAAGAAATGTAATAGGAAAGCATAATTACTTTTTATTATTCTAATTTTTTTAAAAAGCACTTTCCTGCTTTATGCTATAGCTGATATAAATAGTAGAAAAATTTAAAAGTATAAACTTCAATAATTATGAGAGTCAAGGGCATAGACTCACTGATGATAAAAAGGAGGGCTGAATTTTCCAAATATTTTCCTCTTTCAATGTCTTTTTCATTGGGGGACCCCATTTGAGACAAAGAGCTTGGTCTTTGGAATACAATCTAGCTTGGGGAGAAGAATGAAATTTTTACTTCTTATTAATTTGTTGTGCATAAAAATCAGATGCTGTTGGTTGTGCTATTTAATGTCTTGCTAAAAAGCACTAAAATATACAAATGAGTACAATTTTAATGTTACTTTAAAATCAGCTTCCCATTGAAAACAAAATCCCCACATTACTTATAAAAATACATCCTCTAATTCTTATGTGGGAAATAGCTCCTAAATGAACAGATGATACCTCTGGAATTTGGATTTAAGGGATGCTTATTTGCTACTAGGGCAGTGAATTTTGACTATGCAGTGTTTGGTTTATATCAAGCAAATACATTTTTATTTTCCTGGTTTAAATATTATTTTCATGGTTGCATTTATTTAGAGAAAATTATCTATGGTTTGCAGATAAAAGACAGGCATCAATTGAGCAAATTATGGCATTCATAATTAAATGCTTCTTGTATGCAATCTCCAACACTGCTAAAGGAAGCCATCACTCTAACATTATATTGAATATGTTTAGCATAAAATTGCATTAAACAAACCCTTAGGGTTTTTATTAATTTATCTGGGATGAAATAAGCAGATTTATTTTTTTTTTTAGTTACAAGTTTTCATGTAAATTCACCTAAAGTTTTGTTCATGGTTTTTAAAAGCATATTTTACATGAGCAAATACCAAGGAGGACTTAATAACTGAATGGGTCATTGTTCCATTTGACATAAAAATGTGGAGACATTTTCAATGAGAATTTTTGGCATTAAACCAAAGGATGAATAATAAATTTTTCAAAAAATATAGCTATGATACTCAAACATGTAACAAATAGAGAATCAGCTGATTCATAGAGATGGAGTGAAAGTAGAGGTAGGGCTATGTGGAACTTGGAAAAGGTCCCAGTTATGCTAAGCAGTAGGGTTGCAAGATATAATATTACTTTAAATTTAGGCAATCCTTGACTCTTCCTTCTTTCTTACCTGGTTGGCATCCTAGCCCGTCTGATTTTGTCTCCCAAATGTTTCTGGACTCCAATTGCTTCACTCTTTCCTACTCGTGGTAGGCTCTTTCTCATTAAGAGGTCTCAGCTCAAATGTCACCCTCTCAGAGAGGTCTATTCTGATCCCTGTTTTAAAGTAATCATCCTCTCCAGCCCTTAACCCATGTCACTCACTGCCTCTTACTTCCTCCAGTCAGTTCTTCTCTAATGTATCATCTTCCTATTTTATTTACTTGAGATTACTTATACTTGTTTCTTTGCTTATTGTCTGTCTTCATCCATCCCACTAGAATATAAGCTTTATGGGGACAGGGACTTCATCAATCATGTTAACTCCTGAATCACTAGTACTTTTAAGCTGGTATGTGGCAAGTACTTGAGATAACACCTATCCTCAGTGTCCCAATTCAGGTCCTTATGATATCTTGCCTGGGTAACTGTAAGAGTTCCCTACAAGTTTCCTTGACATTGCCTTATCTTCCCAAGCCCATTTTCTGCACTAGTGCTGGTTTGTTGTCTGTAACTTGAGTCTAATCATGTCACTCCACTCCTTAAAGCTCTTCAGGCTCTCCAGTGGTTCCTCATTATCTAAATAATTATTCTGAAAGCACATAGAGTGATATGTGCTATCATTTTAAGTAGTTCAAGGAAGAATATTTTAATTCAATAGTTATTTTTAAATTTATTTTAATGTGACTTCAAACAAACCATCAATTAGATAGAACATTAAGTGCATGATTTCACAGATATTATTAATGAAGATATGAAAAATAAAAGCTATAATCTATTTATGGACATGGAAAAAGTAATGAATGTTTCCTCAAATGAGTTTTGAATATCCCAATCTAAAGGATGGAGCCCTAATACCTTCTCTTCAATTTCAGAGTCCCTTCCTACCTCTCTGCTATAATACCTACTACCTTGAACTTCATATCTGGGCACATTAAAGCCATTTTCTGCTCTCTCTATTCATCACACTATTTATTGCCATTTTTGCCTTTAGTTCAGCTATCTCCTGTGCCTAGAGTGCCTTTGTTTTGATCCCCTCTCCCTACTTACTGTAACCTGGCTAACTCTTCACATCCTTAGGACTGAGATCATGGATCACCAGAGGCACGAAGCCCTATTTTTTGTTTCCTCTTCTTTAGGTTTGGCTAGGCACCCCTTATTTTTGTTCCCTTAATATCCTATGAAACCTTTATCTTTATATCTACTGCACTGAAAAATAATTATCAGTTTATGACTATCCTTCCAAATGGAATATTCCTGAGATCAACAATGTTTTCTTTAAATTAGTATTCCTAGCTTCTATCATAGGGCCTGAATAGGTGCTCAGTTAAAATAATTAGCTATTAAACTACTGAGAGAAGGGGCCATAACATCAATAAATACTTGTTGAATGGTTACCCACAGTGCTTCCTAGTATAGACACATAATATTCATTTATTCATTCAATACATACATATATATACTCATATATGTATGTGTGTATATATAGATATATAGATATATTCTCAACCCCCTACCCCCCAAATGCTAAAACATACAGGTATTTAAAACTAGTTTGTTGAAGAGATAAATGAAAAGGTCTTAGCAACATAACATTATAGGACCTGTTAGTAGGGAAGAAGGGTGAACCAAGATGGGGTGAATAAAGGATTGGGTAACAGTTGGAAGTAACAGGTGAATTTCTTCATTAGAAATGTTACATTTCATCAGAGGTGGTACAGCAGTTCATACTTACCAAATCAAAGGTGTGTGTGGGAATGAGGGTGTGGGGGAGAACTAATATCATGTTTCCCTGAAAATAAGACAGGGTCTTATAATTATTTTTCCTCAAGAAGACACCCTAATGCTTATTTTCAGGGGATATGTTATTTTCCCCTCACAGCCTCAGCTTGCAGCATGCACAGGATGGCCAGGAACTGCCAGGGGACCTTGTTGGTGAGGCTGCCTGCACCTTTCTGGTCACCTCTGGGATAGTAACTGCCACGATGGGGCAGATGAAAAGGGCTGCTCCTCTTCTTTACCACTCTGTGACAAAATGCATGGGTCGTGCAGATACACTGCGTAGCCACGCCCATCACTAGGTCTTATTTTCTGGGTAGGGCTTATATTACGCAAATGCTTAGAAATCCTTCCAGGGCTTATTTTATGGGTAGGTCTTATTTTCGGGGAAACATGATACTAGACTATGTATCAGTGAAACTTCCAGATATCAGGTGTTCTGGTTTTTGTCTTTCTCTTGAGAAGCTGAATCAATGATCATTGATGTTCACCTGAGAACATCACAAAAAGGGCCAGGGCAAACAGCTGGCAGGAACTGTGTCAATACTTCTAAGACAACTAACTTGAGATAAAGAATAGAAATTAGGAACAAGAGTTCCTAGTATGAGACAATTTGTTCAATAAAGAGATTGGTTGTTTTATGGACCAGTCACTGTGAATTCAGAGATGATTCCAGTATCATATTATTCTGGCCCTACTCAATGACCATAAATGACTACAGTAAGAGAAGGAAGAAGCTGTTGTCCAATTTCACAGAGCTAACCGAAGGGTTATACCTTTGTCAAACATAAAAGATAAGGGACCTGTGAACAGGAAACTCTTTTCAGAAATCTTTGTTAGCGCTTGAGGAATAACATATTAAAAGCCAGGCAAAAGATAATCTGGGGAAGATGATGGAGCAGGAAGCATCAGAAATCTGTTTCTCCACTTAGACAACAATTGCAGTGGCAGAATCTGTCTAGTATAACTATTTCGGAACTTTGGAGTCTATTGAAGGCTTGAAACTTCTAGAAGAAGCCTTGGAAAGTAAGTTGGTTAAGTTCAGTCAATTTCAGCTCTTATCACAATAGCCTGTACCCATCCCCCACCCTTCCTTCAGCCCAGTGGCAGGCAGTTGTGCCCCTGTTCCTGGAGCAGCTTGCACATAGCGGGTGGAAGCCAGGGCGGGTATATTCCATTATTGCAAGTCCCTTCCCAGCTGGCTGAAGTGACTTCCAGAGGATTGAAATGTCCAGCACCTTTTTCTCTTTTTCTCCTTTTGAGGATCAGAGATTAAAGACTAGGACACTCAAAAGCAACCACATACATGGGCAAAATTAGAAAGTCACTGTACACACCCGGGAGAGGATTCAGTTTCAGAAAAGATCTGAGAAGATCTTAAATTTATACCTCAAGGTGATCCTCAGGACAGAGACAGCCTACAACAATAAAACAAAAATAAAAACAAGCAAACCCTAGGGAGGGAGGTGGAATCTGATTATCATAGTTACCACATTGTTAGATTCTGTATGTCCAGATTTCAACAACAACAAGAAAAAAATTACAAGGCATACAAAGAAATAGGAAAATGTTGCCTGTTTAAAGGGAAAACACAAATCACCAGAAACTATCCCTGAAGAATATCTGATGGTAGGTCTACTAGAAAAAGACTTTAATACAACTATGTTAAATATGCTCATAGACTTCCTCTAATATGTTCAATAGAAGTGATGAAAATAGACATGCTTGTCTTGTTCCAGGTCTTAGTGGAAAATCTTTAATTTTTCCCTATCCAGTCTGATATTTGCTATGGGTTTGTCCTATATTGCCTTTATTGTATTGAGGTATGTTCCTTTTATATCCAATTTGTTAAGAGTTTTTGTCATGAAGGGATGTTGAATTTTTTCAGCATGTATTGAAATAATTGTATGGTTTTTATCCTTAGTCCTGTAGATGTAGTGTATTGCATTTATTGATTTGCATATTTTGAACCATCCTTGCATCCCTGGGACAAATCCTACTTGATCATGGTGAATGATCTTTTCATCTTTTCAATGTGTTGTTGAATTTGGTTTGCTAGTATTTGTTGAAGATTTTTGCTTTGATGTTCATTAGGGATATTGGCCTGCAGTTTTCATTTTTTGTGTGTGTCCTTATCTGGTTTTGGTATTAGGGTAATGTTGGCCTTGTAAAATGAGTTTGGAAGTATTTTTCCTTCTCTTCAGTTTTTTAAAATAGTTTGTGAAAAATTGGTATTACTTTTTTAAATGTTTGGTAGAATTCAGCAGTGAATGAATCAGGTCCTGTGCTTTTCTTTGATGACAGACTTTTTATCACTGCTTTGATCTCATTATTTATTACTGGTCTACTCAGGTTTTCTATTTCTTCATGGTTCCACCAGGGGTGGTTATATGTGTCCAGGAATAAATTTAACTAAAGAAGTGAAAGATCTCTACAAGGCAAACAACAAAATCCTGATGAAAGAAATTGAAAGAACACACAAAAAAGGAACAGTAGCTCATGCTTATGGATTGGAATAATTAATATTGTTAAAATATCTATACTACCCAAAGTGATCTGCAGATTCAATGCAATCTCTATCAAAATACCAATGATATTCTTCACAGTAGGAAAAAAATCCTAAAATTCATATAGAACCACAAAAGACTACAAATTGCTAAAGCCATCCTGAGTAAAAAGAGCAAAGCTGAAGACATCACACTATCTGATTTCAAATTATACTGCAAAGCTATAATAACCAAAACAGTATCGTACTGGCATAAAAACAGATACATAGACCAATGGAACAAGATAGAGAACCCATAAATAAATCCACAAACAGCCAAGAACATACGTTGGGGAAAACAGTTTCTTTAACAAATGGTGCTCAAAAAAATGGATATCCATATACAAAAGAATGAAACCAGATTTCCATCCTTTACCACAAAATCAACTCAAAATGAATTAACCCTTTGCACTCGCTTGCTTTTTTCTCATTATCCACTCGACATTATCCACATTAAACATCTGAGTGCAAAGGGTTAAAGGCTTAAATGTAAGATCTTAAACTAAGAAACTACTAAAAGAAAACATTGGGGGAAAACTACAGGACATTTATCTGGGCAAAGATTTTGGGGGTAAGACCCACAAGCACAGGTAAGCACAGCAAAGATAGACAAATGGGATTACATCAAGGTAAGAAGCTTCTGCACAGCAAAGAAAACAATCAACAAAGTGAAGAGACAACCTACAGAAATGAGAGAAAATATTCACAAACTATCTATTCAATTCAACAAGGGATTAATATCTAGAATATATAAGAAACTCAATAACTCAATAATAAAAAATAATTCAATTAAAAATGGGCAAAAGACATTTCTTAAAAGATGACATACAAATGGTCAACTGGTATATGAAAAAATGCTCAACATTACTAATCATCAGGGAAATGCAAATCAAAACCACAATGAGATATCATCTCACCCCAGTTAGAATGGCTACTATCAAAAAGACGAAAAAATAACAAATTTTAGCAAGGATGCAAAGAAAGGGGAACACTTGTTCACTGTTGGTTGGAATGCAAAGTAGTACAACTACTATAAAAAACATATAGAAGTTTCTCAAAAGACTAAAAATGAACTACCATATGATCCAGCAGTCCTCCTACTGTGTGTATATCCAAAAGAAAGGAAATCAGTATATCCAAGAGTTATCTTAGATACCTCTTAGAGGCACCCTCTGTTTATAGCAATTTACATCCCTCCTCTTTGTAAAATGTACTCATCTTTTCCATGAAGAACCCCAAGTCTCATTCTCAACTTGAAATCCAGGGTGTCACCATCTAAATCAGGTCTAGGTATAGATTAGACTCCTCAGGTATAGATACCGGTGTACAACTTCCTGAATTACATTCCTCTCAACCTAAATACCTGTGGGTCCATTTATTACCCCTCCCCAATACACCCAACATACAGTGGTGGGACAGGCAGAAGGTAACCACTTGCATTCATTCAGAAGGTAGACACTTGCATTCAAAAAGAGGGAAAATGGAAAGTGAGTAGCAATAACCAGTCCATAGAAATTCTGAAATCCAGTGGGGGTACAGATTGTCCATTTCTTGATTAGGGCTCAATCCTATTGAATTGGAGTTGTTCACTGTTGCTCTTGGTTCTACTCCCTGGCTTCTTGGTTCCCCCCTCTGAATGATCCTTCTTTTCACATAAGAAAAATCCTTATTCCTGCTTTCTGTCCATAAAAGCTTGGGGACTCAAAAGTCTCTTTATGTTTTATACTCTGTCTTAGCCGAAGCTAGGGATGGTTCCAGAATAATTATCTCAAGAACATTGTAGGGTTTATTAATTTACAATTCACACCATTAGAGAAATACCATATCCACAAATCTCTTTGAGATAAGCCCTTTCCTACCTTGGGTGCCCTGTGAGACTGCTGTGAGGTACCCTGAGATGTCCTTAGATTCCCAAAGTTCTATTGTTTAGTGTCGAGGGACCTCAAGGCATGCCCTTAACATCCTGGGTCTCCTGTCTCCTGTCTGTCTGAAATCTTCTCTGAGGTTCTGCATTTCATCTTTTGAGAACTTAATAAAGAGTTTTACCCTAATAAAGAGTTAGACCATACTTCCCTGATAGTACTTCTGGATTTGAACTCTGCCCAGAAGCCATTTATTAATTTTAGATTCATTTGACATCTGGAGATGTTACGTAGATAGTTAGGATCTCTGGCTCTTCTCAGGATAAGGGTTCCCTGTTTTGGTGCTGTTTGGAGCAATTGCTCCACCTGGGAAGAAGGATAAGGCTGGGCACTCCATTTGGGTGTTGCCTCATCCTCAATCCTATCCTGAGCAACTGCTACACCTGGGGAAGGAGGGAATGCTTTCTCAAACTGGGAATTCCCCAACCCAGGCATAATAAGATTTAGAAAGTGACCTAGAGTAACCTAAGGGTAATTAATATGCCATTACTTGAATCTGCATTGAGGTTCATGCCACCCTAGGTGGGCTTTCTTAGAGGGGGCTGGTATATGCAGATGGAATTTTGAGGACACCTGTTGGTCATCTGATAACATCCTACACCGCTCAAGAGCCCTCCTCCAGGCTGGGCTAAGGAAAGGAAACAATCTGAAAAGTCAATAGTAAGCGATAGACACCATGGGAAGTCAGTGAGTGAGTTGGTCTGTCTCTCTCCTCTCATGGAGACAGACCCATTTTATTCTACAATAAAGATCTGCTCTTGTGAAACAGCTCCCTGCCTGAGGTTATTCTGTCATATTGATCTTGCTGATGATTTTTTCCAAGGAAGGAGTCAGAACAGGGGTAATAATCTGGACTTGATGGTTTGGTGTGTCTGGTCATTCTTCGGCCAAAAGCACAGGAGGAACTGAGGGCAGACTCCTACCCTGACATCTTGGTGCTGAAACCCAGAATTCTGACAGAAAGACTAAGAATGGACAACTAGTTTTATATATTTTATACAGAGAATATTGTCCCCTTTATATTTAACAGTCATTCTTTCACTTATCTCTGTCCTCTCACATTTTGTCATAGATAGCAAGAAGCAGCTAAGTGGCACTTTCAATATCCTGCCTGGAAATCTTAGTTAGATCATCATTAGGTACACTTACTGTTTTCTATTATTGCAAGTGACAGAATTGTCAGAAATTCTGCGACTATTAATATATTACAAAGGCTTCCTTTCCTCCAGCTTCCAAACACAATTTCTTACTTTCCTTCAAGCCCCCACTGACAGTTTACTCAGGATGTTTCAGGCTTCTGCTAACACTTGCTCCTTTAGACTTTCTCCAACATATTTTTCTTGAGGTCCTTTAGACTTTCACTAATACTTTTTCAATACTCTTCCAATTTCTGCCTGCTACTTGGTTCAAAAGCTAATGCCATATGTTTTAGGATATAGTGATAGCAACACCCTATTTTCACATTCTAAAATTTGTTCTAGTCATCTATTGCTATATAACATAAAAATTCAGTTTCAGTAGGACAGTGGATGGGACTGGAGTGAATTCAAAGGTTTTTTCTCACATGTCTGGTGGTTGATGCCGGCTTGCAACTGAGACTTCCCCTGAGTTATTAGCCACAACAGCTACCTGTGGCTTTACCACATTGCTGTTTGGCTTCCTCACAAAATGGTGGCAGGGTTCTAAGAGTGAGCCTCCCAAGGAAACTAGGCATGATATACATTGCCTCTTATGACCTAGCCTTGGAGATCACTTAGTGTCACTTCTGCTATAGTCCTGGCCATACCGTATTCAAACATAAGAAATGTAAATCCCACTTGTTGATAGGAGAAACATCAACCTCATATTATAAGCAGAGTGTGTAGATGGAAAGATATTGCTGAGGTCATCCAAAATGCAATCCTCCACAGACTGGGATAGCTAACCTGCTAAATTCATTTTCAATCTCAATTTCCATGAAAAGAAAAAATTTTGAGCGACACTGGTTCTCTATGTCAGTAACACAATTTAAAAATTAAAATGAACTCGATGGTGCTTTCATGAGAATGCCAGAACTAGCTAATTAAGAAGTACACTTTTCAAGAGACAAATTTGTCCTGGATCCAAAACAATAGGACTACAAACACCACCTACTCCCTATGCCAGAATTATTTAGCATGCTTGCCATATTAGATTAGTAGACAAAGGATGAGTTTTATTAGTTCTTGATGGATGAGAGTAGAGTTAGAGAAGCTCTGAGAGAATATTTAATTTCACTAGGAGGTCTGGGGCATTAAATCACCATCTCCATGTTGGACTTAATGCACTGGACTATGACAGCAGTACAGAGGAAAGAGACCTGGAGGACAGACATGCTCAGGTTGGCATCTCAGCTCTGCCATTTGTAAGGTATTATCCTCATAATTATTTTCTCTGAGCCTCAATTTCCCTATCTTTTGTGGGCTGAATTGTGCCCCCCAAATTCATATGGTGAAGCTCTCTTAGCACTGAAGCTGCATGACTGTATTTGAAGAGAGGGACTTTAAAGAGGTGTAAGTTAAAATAAGGCTGTTGGGGTAAGAGGGACCTAATTCAATCTTATGGGTGTTTTTATAAGAAGAAGGTTGGACACAATGGGAGATACCCAGGGTGTGAGTACATGGAGGGGCGACCATGTAAAGAGGAAGCAAGAGGGTGGGCCTCTCTTATCTGTAAGGAGAGAGGCATCAGAAGAAACCTACCCTTCCAGAGCCTTGATCTTGGACTTCTGGCCCCCAAATAAATCACTGTTGTTTAAGCTATCCAGTCTGTGGTATTTTGTTATGGCAGTACTAGCAAATGAGAACACTATTTTTAAAATGAGAATAATACCTTCTTTTGATAATCAAATCAGACATTTATAAAACAGCAAATAGTGCCTGACATTCTATAGGCTCCAGATGAAGAAATCATCCCTCTGTAATTAGATTGTGTTACCTATCAATAATTAGAGAAATAAACTTTAAGACTCAACAAATACTGAGACCCTTTAATAGTTCTTTAGTATTTTACTTTTCTGGATAAGTTATGTGAACTCTTTATTGTTCTTTAATATTTTATTGGATAAACACTGTGACCCCTCTTTGAAGTCACCTAGAGTATGTCTATATTCTCCTTCCTTGTTGAATGTCACTAGGTCCCTTCTTTCTTACCTGTTGTGAGGACCTTCCTCCCTTGAAGATCACAGAGCAGTTTTTGAAAGAGGCCTTGGGATGTGTTCAGGTATAAAAGAAAACTTGTAATTTTGAGCTGTTAAGAAACTGGGATGTGATGGTCTCCAGGCTATGTCTGATAGGCACCCCCCTACAATACGTTCCTGTCGGCCACGTAGTTCTTAGTCAATGACAAATTCTTATTTTAAAATTTGAGTGTGTTTATTTCCTACAAGAGTGTCCAATGAAAGGAAGGTCACCCCTACTTAATCCTTACCATGACTAGAATTAAAAGCAAGAACAAAAACAAAATCACTACATTCTTTTATGAACCACTTAAGAATCACAACATGATCAAAGTGACTTTGATGCCACAGAGAAAAATGGAAGCTGAGAATCCAAGGAAATACTGATTTTACCAGCAGAAAAGGTTTTAGAAAATTAAAAGAATATTGTTTATTGGACAGAAATATAAGATAATAAAATGGGAGGGTCTGAGGCTATGTGTACACTTGAAACATGGGAGATATAACCAAAGATGCACTTGTGGGTTAGTAAAGAGTTCTTCTCTTTACTTCTGAGGTCATCTGGTTATAGAGAAGGTCCTGAAGCTCTCAGTATTGTTTAAAAACTTGGGAAGCAAAACCAGACCCTAGGAAATCAGGATCTAGTTCAAGATACCAACTTCCTTTAAACTGTCATGAGTCACTCGTTGGTGTTGGGTGTTGAGGGACCTCAGATAAAAAAGTAAGTTCTAGATCACTGCAAGGTTGCATATACATTTTTATGGGGTAGAACAGACCCCTGTGAAGTATCGCCCTACAGACTATTCCTAAACAGGTCTGATCTGGTAGCCTGAACAATGGATATTAGTCTTTTCTACTCAGGAGATCATTTGAACATGCTTTGTGATCATTCTCGGCAGATTCACTTGATTTGCAAGCAAACTGATGAAGGTCATAATAATCCATAGACCTGATTCTATACTTCCGGATGTAAAAGATAAAACTATTCAAGTGAAGATGTCAGAAATCCAGCTGTCCACCAAAGATGTATGTTCCCTTCCATGGAACAGAGCTGTTGTGTTGCAAGGAAAGAAATTATATTTCCCAAACTCTTCATTTAGATGGGACCACGTGATGGAGATCTGGCCAAGAGAAGGCAGGCAGGAGGGATGCACACCACATCCAGGCTTGGCCCAGGAAAACCTCTCATGCAATCCTCCACTCTCCTTCCTATCTGCTGGCTAGATATCAACACCCAGCATGACCTTGGAAGCCACATATTGGGTATTGCAAAGTCTCTGAATGAATTCCTGCATCCAGCCCCTATCATTTGGATTTTCCATGAGCAAGAAAAAAAATTGCTATTATGATCAGCCGTTAAAATTTAGGGGGTGTATCTTCTCCCACAGCTAATATTTATTTTAACTAATATGGACAGAGACAGAAAAAAGGAAGTTCTCTGAATATATTGTGTTTCCTTATGCTTTTGTGTACCTTATTCTGCTCTCCCTCCCCTCTTTGATTCTTACTTATCCTTTGAGACCAAGATCATCAGGTATCACCTCCTCCAAGAAGTTTGTGAGTCTTCCCCAAGCTGAATTAAATATGGCTATTGCATGAAGGAGTATAATCTACTGTGTCTGTGACTATATTTTAATATCTAACAACCTAACTGGAATATATTTGTTAAATTAATATATAAACTAATGAAATAAATGGAGAAGGGGAAATACTTTAAGCAAAAATGTGGGAAGTACAAGCCATCTTGAAAATAAGGAAGGAAAAGTCTCTACTGGTAGTGGAAAATGCAACTACCTCTAAAAATTAAAAAAAAAAATACTGATACACTACCAGCCTTTCTTCTGTTTTATATTACTTTGTATTAACTTAAATTATAGCACCTAAAGTATAGCACATTGCACTTCCTACAAGTCTGGCACCTTCACTAGATTGTGAACTTCTTAAAGAGAGAGAGCATGGTCTTGTGTTTGCATTTGCATGTTTTAACACAGTACTTGACATAGCACAGGCCCTCCACAGATGCCCACTGATGACCAAGTGACTGGCTGAGTGGCATAGTTTAGGGGCCAATCTGAAAGCTTTTATCAACAAGTAAAGTCAATTTAATTAGATTAGCCCTATTACAAGAAAAAATGCTATTGAGATATCATCTACATACAATAAAATTCATCTGTTTAAAGTGTACATTTCAATGATTTTTAGTATACTTAGAGAATTGTACAACCATTCCCATGATTTAATTTTAGAACATTTCCATCATCCAAAAAAGAAAGCTTGCAGCAGTCACTCCTCATTCACCATCTTCCCACCCCCAGCCCTAGGCAACCACTAATCTAGTTTCTCTCTCTCTATAGATTTGCCTATTCTAGACACTTCATATAAATGGAATCATGCAATCTGTGGGGGTTTTTTGGTAGAAGTTTTGTCTTTTGACAAATGCTGATTATCTTGTAGAAGTGCAGTTGAATATCATGAAATATGTTCTTAAAATTAATAAAAATAGGAACAAGATGGGGTTTTCCATAACTTTCCGAATTGCTTATAAATAACTGTTAAAGGAATCAGCAGCTGAAGTTTTATTGCAAACAATTCCAATAATTGATAATTCCTCCAAATACCAAAAACTTCCCTAAAGTTTTTTTGCAGAATAATTTTGCAAAATTTTATAACAAGCACTAACACTGAAGAATGCCAGAGAGTACATATATGGCTAGGCAGTTTGGCAGGGTCTGCCAGTGTTCACCATACATGTCACTTTTTTTTGCCCTCCTGGACACACAGTCTTGACTCTCTTACCCTCTGTCCCTTACAGTTAGGTGGCCATATGACATAGTTACATAGTGAGGTCTGGACAATGGAATGTAAGCACGTTTTATGTAAGTACAAATAATGTGTGCCACTTTGGGGCTGTGATGGTAAACTGTGTGTATCAGTCTGATGGGGCCACAAAGTGCTCAGATCTTTGGTCAAACATTATTCTGGGGGTATCTGTGAAGGTGTTTCTGGATGAGATTAACATTTAAATTGGTAGACTGAATAAAGCAGATTGTGGGTAGACCTCGTCCAATCAGCTGAAGACCTGAACTGAACAAACAGGCTGAGTAAGAAGGAACTCCTACTGCCTGACTGCCTTTGAGCTAAGACCTGGGTGCTTTTCTTGTAGTCAGACTTGAACCGAAACATTAGCCCTCATGGGTCTCAGGCTGACCGTTGACCTTGGGATGTGTCATACACCACAATGGTATGAGCCAATTCCTTATGATAAATCTCTTCATACACACACATGCACGTACACATACCCTCCCCATTGATTCCTTTTTTCTGGAGACCTGTGACCTACTACGTGGGCCCAGACCATAAATCCTTCCACAGAGAATCCTCATCTCTTCTCTCATCTACTGAATGAATAGAGACGATTTCACAGACCTAGGGAAAGGTAGGGCCACCAGATGGTCAGTGTCTCGGTCCCTGAACAAAGCATGAAAAGAGAGATACCCTGTCAACCTATATTGTCCTGCAACATGAATGAGAAATAAATATTTATTGTGCCAATCCACTCAGAGTTTGGAGTTTATCTGTTATGGCAGCTAGTTATTTACTGTAGCACATACTGCATGCTAGGTTTTTATGGAACTGAAGGCGAATCCATTCAAGTCAAAATGTAACTAAAAGTTAACTACCTCAGTGGAATGAATACCTCTTTGCTCATGAATTTTCAAAATTAAAAGAGGAAAATCTGAGTCACGATCCAATAGCAGAGGAGTGCTTTGCCATGGCCAGTGCACGGCTCACAAGGAGGATGTGAGCATAGCCCAAGTAACTGAATTCAATGGCAATGCTTAGAGTTCAGACCTGACTCATCCAATCTGGCTCTTCTTAAGAGACAAGGAACAACTGCTGTCTGTTGGTGGGCACTTGAAAAACAATTAGCAAACACAAGCATGCTTTTACTATCTTTTTCCCCTGGCTATACAACTGTCTGTAACTAGTATACCAAACTTCATGATGTGAACAAATAAAGGAACTTCTGGGAAGCAGAAAATATTTTTTCAGAAAGCAATTTCATTAACAGAGAAGCAAAATCACATACTAGGAGGAACATGGGTTTTAGAACTAGGCTATCACAGTTTTAATGCATTCATCAATTAAACAAATGTTTATTAAGAACCTACTAATGAAATTGCAACCCTAAAAATGCCGATACTCAACTTTATTTGAACTATAAAAATAATGGCTTTAGATGGTTCAAGCCAGATACTATTGTATGTGCTGCGCCTTCAGCGAGCACAAAACAAAGTCCTATTCTTATGCAGCGTATCTTTTAGTGGTGAGAAACAAAAAGAAAATAAGTCAAATGTATAGTATGTCCAGTAATGACAAATGTAACTGAGAAAAATAAAGAAGTTAAAGGAGATGGATGTGTTGTAAGGGGAGGGAGGGGGTACTTGTGTTGTAGTCAGGAAAGCATCTTTGAGAAAGTAATGTTTGAGTAGAGAACTGTAGGAAGCGTAGGAGTAAGCCATTCGGCTACCTGGGGGAAGAGTATTCTAGGCAGAGGAAACACCAGGTACAAAGTCCCCAAGGCATAACTGTACCTGGCACCTTCAAGAACAGCAAGACCAGGGTAGCTGGAGCAAAGTGGGCAAAGGAGAGAGTGACAAGAGATAAGGGCATCAAAGGCGTGAGGCCAGCTCATATAAACCTTGCACTGCTTTATAAGGACTCGAATTTTCATTGATAAATGACATGAAAAACCTTGGAGGGTTCTGGAGAGAGAAGTGACAGAGGATATTTACAGAGGATCACTCTGGTTACTTTCTTGAGAATAAACAGTAAGGCAGACAAGGAGGAAGCAGGAGACGAGTTAAAAGGCAGGAGAACACTGTGCCTAGGTCTAGGATATTGGTTGGGCAGCGAGTGAGAAGTGGTTGGATTTTGTTATATTGTGAAAGTAGAAATAACAAGATTTGCTGTGCTAATGTATTGGATAAGGAGTGTAAAAGAAAAAGGGGTTCCAAAAATGTTCTGAGCAAGTGGAAAGGATGGAGTTTTCATTAACTGAGATGGGGAAAAAACAGAGGAACAGGTTTGGGGACTGTGAGAATGAGAAGTTTAGTTGTGAACGTGTAAAGGTTGAGATACCTACTAGAAATTCAAGTGGAGATGCCAAATAGTCAAGTAGGCAACTGAATACAAAAGTGCAGAGACTCAAGCTAGAGATATAAAGCTGGGAGCCATCAGTATGAATAAGTTAATAAACCTTGAGGCTAATTGAGATCTAGAAAGGGATAGAGAAGACAGTCAAGAACTAAGCTCTGTCAAAGAACTAGAAAAGAGAATAAGAGGAAGCAGCTGGTGAGGTCAGAGGAGAACCATGGTGTTTGGAATGCAAGTCTTCATGCTTATGTGACCTCTACAAGTTTCATTTTCCATAAGCAAAAAATGCAGAAAATAATTCCTATGTCAGAGGATTGCCAAAAGCTGGAGAGCGGTGGCATGGGAAAGCATACAGAGACCTAGAATGTTCTCGATAAACGTTCTCCCTGACCTTCGGTGAAATTCTGGACAGATGCCAGATTTCTCATGCTTCCTTCTATTCATATTTTTTGCCTCTCAGAAAGATCCTTATATATGCATCCTATAGTTCAACAGTGTTGGCTGTGGAAGTAGGAGCCTCATTATTCTTCAATTATGAATTACACATTTTTCAGTGACAGAGCTCACTGTTATTAGGTATTGTCTTTGCTCTTTGTTCTCTTCCTCTGTTTTGTGAGCAGACTCACATTTAAAGGAGGGACTTGAAGCCCTTACTCGAGGGGGGAGGGGGGCCTGGGCAATATATATAACCTTAACACTTGTACCCCCAAAATTTGGTAAAATAAAAAATAAATAAAGGAGGGACTGATCACTAGAGTGGAAGGGGGATGAGTTCTTTATCACCTGGCATTAATGCACCATTACTTCAACATTTAACTGCTCACCAAATAATTTAATTTCGGAGGATTTGTTCAGTGCTATGGAAGAACTATCTGTATATAAATAGCTGGGTTAAGTAGACCTTTCAGTGCAGCTGTTAAAACCTATTGTTGTAGCCAGACACCTTGTAGTGATTCAAGATCATCTGTCTTTGAAGAAAGTCTATGCTTTCTTTGATGCAAATGTGGGTTCTTTTAGCTCTAAAAGCTTTACTTAGGAAGAGGAAAGAAAATGTTTACTGAATAAATTAGGGGTAGCTTAAATAATACTCCACCACAATCTCTTGCTTTTATTTCATTTCTCTGCTTTCAGCATATACCACTTATTGAAAGAAGAGGAAAACTAAATGAACGAATTAATTCATATATAAATGGATTTTCTCTCTGTGTGTGTGTGTGTGTTTAAAGACAGAATCTTCCTAAATAATTCTAGATAAGCTCTAGCTTACCCTGGCGTCTATCTTTTATAACAAGAATAATGAAGTAGGGATGCCTTTTCATAAAGAAGAAACTCATCTAGTAAGGTAGTAAGCAGCCTGTAGGAAATCTGAGGGGGTCCTCTGATCCTAGAATCTGGCTCAAGCAGATTAGTTTTCAAGTTCCTATCCTTCTTCCTTCACTTACTCTCCTACCCGGGCAATTTAAATTGCATACAGTATAGCCTCTTTGGAAGGAACAGCTGGGCAGCAGTACAAAGAGAAGGAAGAGCTGGGTGCTTTAACCTATAGCTAGTACTTGAGTGCCCAAAGTAGAGAAACAAGAAAAACAGGCTGCTAATAAAATAGGCCGGTGAACAGGATGCATTGGGAAAGCTGAGGCCTAGATTACAACTGTGTTTTCAAAGAATACTCCAAACTATAAGTCCCTAAGATTAAAAAGAAGAAATATAGAAAGCCATTTATTTTAGTAAGATTCTATTTTCCTATCTCTTTCTCTCCATTTCCACTCCTGCAACCTTAGTTCAAACCAGTGTCGTCTCTTGTGGGGACTACTGCAAAAGCCATTTGACCAGTCTTTGTTGGCTCTGTGGCTCTTCTATAATTCATTCTCCACATAGCACTTGGAATGATCCTTCTAAGACATAAATCAAATCTAATCACTCCCCTTTTAACATCTTATGATGACTCCACACTGTACTTAGAAAAAAATCCAAGCTCCTCCCTGTGGTCTTTGAGGTTTTATGTCATCCAGCCCCTGACTATTTCGCTGACTTCATCTTGGGTCCTTTTCTTTGCTTCTCTCCAGTTACATTGGCATCCTTTTATATATGTGTGTGTGTATTTATGTGTGTATACGTGTATAGTATATATTATGTATTTTTACTAAGATATAATTGGCAAACAATAAACTAAACACACTTAAAGTGTACAATTTGATGTTTTAACATTTGGATATACGCATGAAAACATAATCACAATCAAGATCATGGGCATATCCATCATCCCCCAATTTCCTTTGGCCCTTTTGTAATTTCTCACTCATGTCCCTCATTATCCACTCATCCCCAGGCAACAAATAATCTGCTTTTTGTCACTACGGATAAGTTTACTTTTTCTAGAATTTTATCTAAATAGAATCATACAGTACAGACTCTTCTTTTTTTTTTTTTTTTTTGTCTAGCTCCTTTCACTCATCATAATTATTTTGATGTGCATCCATGCTATTGTTTGTATCAATAGTTCATTCCCTTTTTTGCCAAATAGTATTTTGTTGCATGGATATAGCATAATTTGTTTATCCATTCACCTATTGATGAGCATTTGGTTTGCTTCCAGTTTTTGACTGTTAGAAATAAAGCTGTTATGGATGTTCATATGCAAGTCTTTGTATGAACATACACTTTCCTTTCTCCTTGATAAATATCTTGCTGTAAATGGCTGAGTTGGGTGGTAAGTGTATGTTGAACTTAAAAAAAACAAAACTGCCAAACTTTTCCAAAGTGGTTATACCATTTTACATTCCTGCCAGCAATGTATGAGAGTTCTAGTTGCTCCACATTCTCACAAACACTTTGGAGTGATCACTCTTTAATTTTAAGCTTTGTAGTAATGGGTATGTATTAGCCTAATGGCTAACGATGTTGAGCATTTTTTCATATGCTAATTTGCTATCTGTGTATCTTCTGTGGAGAGGTGTTTGTTCAAGTCTTTTGCTTATTTTTTTTTAATTGAGCTGTTTGTATCCTCATTATTGGATTAGATCATTCTTTATATTTTCTGGACCAGGTCCTTTAGCAGATATGGTATTTAGAAATATATTCTTTGGCCTATGGTTTGTCTTACCATTCTCTTAACAATCAATGCTTTTTGGAAAGCAGAAGTTCTTAATTTTGATTAAGTCCAAAGTTATGAAATTTTTCTCTTATGGATCACACTTTCAGACTCATTTTTAAGAAATCTTTGCCTAACCCAAGTCACAAAGATTTTCTCCCATGTTTTCTTCTAGAAATTTTATAGTTTTAGGCTTTACATTTTTGTTTGTAATCCATTTGAGTTAATTTTTTATATGGTGTTAGACATTGCTGAACATTTTTTTATTTTTGAAAACTATATGCAAGTTTTTCAGAATATTCGTGGAAAAAACTCTTTTTTTATTGAATTGAAACTTTGTTAAAAATCAACTATACAAAAGTGGATCTATTTCTGGATTCTGGATTTTGTTTCATTGATCTATTTGTTTATCTTTATACTGATATTACATAGTCAGATGTTATGACTTTATAATAAGTCTTGAAGTCAATTTGTGTAAATCTTACAACTTTAAGTTTCTTTTGATTATTTTGCATTTCCATGTGAATTTGAGGATTAGCTTGCCAATTTCTGCAAAAGCCTGCTGGGATTTTGATTGGGTGGCATCCTTTTTGGTCTTTGAAAATTAAGTTTATCATCACTTTAAGATCTTTGCATTTTGTTTTGTTTTGTTTTCTCTTTAAATGGATATTTCCATGGCTGGCTTCTTAGCACCATTCAGGTTTCAGCTCCGAAGTAACATCCTCAGAGATACCTTTCCCTGACTACCCTCATCTCTCTATATCAAAGCATTTCTGGAACCTGACTTTTGATAAGCAGATACTAAATATTTGTAGAATTAATGATTGACCATTTGACAAACATGCCTAAGTAAAGATTAAACTAGCATGGAAATATGTAATGTTAACTAGAATATGTCATTACATTATAATAACTTATTTATGGAGTGATATTTCCCTGGGCAGACTGTGGGGATTGAATGTTATTTAAAGCTGCAGTTCTCTTGAAGGTTACCAATTATGTTTTGGGGGCTAGATTAATGGCACCGCAGAAATACAGATTTTTTTTTTTTCCTGAAAAACAACACATCTCAATTTAGGTCATTAGCTTTATCAGTAGAATTTAAAAGAGGTCTCACATTAGAATTATCTCTGATGACTTTAGGGAAGTGAATAAACTGGAACAAATAAAATCTTTCCCCAACATGATACAGAATAAAAAGCAGAAAGCTTGAGATCTATGAGAAATGATAGATATTTCCAAAATAATATTTGATTCAAAAAGAAAATAAGCTAGCTATAGTTTTGACACACAGAGGCAGAAATTTAAAAAGTATTTTATTATTGTACTTGATTGTTTAAAGTTTCAAGGAACAAAATCATTGAGTCCTATCCATGTTTCAAATGTATGAATAACACTCTATCCCTAAGAAGCTCATACGACACAGACATAAGACCTAAAGCTGTCTCAAGATCTGTTGTAGTGGTATATAAAATGGAATTTTCTTTGTTGAGTTATTTTCCTCACTCAGAACCTTCCTTCATTTAACGAACCAGACTTGTAGCTACACACTAGTAACTATGCTAAGCAATAGGGATAGAAATGAATAAAATCATCTCAATCCTTCAAGAGGTCACAGATTTTATAATTTTGATTGCTTGAAGGAAAAATCACCACTGAAAAGACTGGAAATCATGGAAATGGTGAGCTTCTCGTCCACCGTGGTCCCTAAGTGGCTTTCATTCAATACCTCCGCTCCAGGGTGGGCTCAGCTTTCCCCTTCCTCAGCCGAGTGACTCACAGCAACTACAGATCTAGTGTTCTATTATTAGCCTTCTCAAACCTGATTATTCTAAGAAGCACTTCCCACTGGCAACATGGTAATCATCTTTAAATATAACTCTCCATGATCAATCTAAATCTCCAGATATTTAACCAAGTTTCCCTGTGGTTTGGAGACTGTTTTGTTGTTCTATTTTGCTTTGTTTTTAATTAGTCCACACTTTCATGATCGCAGCTAATACGGGGTAAGGTGGGGTACGTTTGTGTGTGTCTTTTTGTACTAAGGCATTAGACAGGGGACCCTTTGAATGAAGACCCCTGGCTCTTCTAATTAGGCTTCTTCTTTCCCTCCCTATACTCTGCCTGTACCTTCCAGACGATCTTAGAGTTAGAATTGTCAGAATTAGAGCTAAGGAGATATATAACAACTTATAATTCATAGTTTATATAACTATAGTAACTTTCATTCATTGACTGTTTCCTATATAGCAGGCACCGGGCAACAGGCATGCTCTCATTTTATCTTTGCATTGATCCTATAAGAAGAGACTCTTATTTATTCATTTTATCAAAAAGGCTCAGATAGGATAATTTGGCCTAGATTACATCAGTAAGCGAAGAGAACAGGATTTCAGTTTAACACTGTCTGGTCATAGCCTATATATTTTGCCATTGTATTAGTATAAAGGTATAATTTTAAGTTAGAAAATACTAAAAAATAAGAATGATTTCTATAACCTTTGCAACTCCATTTTCCAATCTTTCAGTAACCAGGGCAATGAGATTGAATTGTTCATTTCTTATCTTCATAGACATTTCTGTTTTTTTAAAACAAGCTGTTAGCAGAAAATTTCTGCCTCTGTGGATCTGGAAACACAAGGCTATAGCTGACCTTTCAGTTATTTTTGCAATTTTGGCCATAGGCCATTTATTCTATTTCATGTTTGTAGTTTCTAAAGAGTGGGAAGGAGAGCTTGTGAGTTAATATAAAACATAAAAATATCAATATCATATGAAATAAAAGCATAATTTTCAAAGAAAACCTTTCTACAAATTAACTTATCCTTATTTTTTCTTTTATATTCCTGTCAAACTAATAAAAATGAAAACCAGGACAAATATAGTCACTTTTAAATTTTTCTTGGTTCTAAGCTTCTATTCCTATTACTTTTGAGTAATGTGTTTGTTTGTAGTGGTTGTTAATTACATAATCTTAACTTTCAGTTGTCTAACTTTCACAGTAAACAGTTGTCCAAGTATTTATTTAGTATATGCATGTCAGTACTCAGGAAAAAGATTAATCAACTAATGTAAGTTTTCTGAAAAGGTAATATTTTAAAAATCTTACTTTTTTCCCTTTTTTGCTAAGCGTATTGTATTCCTTTTTGATATTAGATGCTGACATGCCCCCTGCCTACACAGTTCCAGAGATGAGCACTTGCTTTATTGATTTCTTGCCTCTCCTAGAAAGGGACAATGAATGATCTGAATGTATTGCTGTTCCCATCCTTGGTGGGAAAATCATAATTCTTTTAAACTGTCAAGTTTGGCTTCATGGTCAATGCAGATGGCTGTAACCAAATCAAGTCTGGGATAAGCCACATTGAATGCTAAAAACCTTATGTGAATGGTTCAGCCTAAAGATGATGCATTCTATGCAAATGCCAGACAATTACTATGTTTCAGGAAAATAAAAATGTTTTAAATTAATTACAGGAAGAAAAAAATCTATACTAAAAGGAATAAAATTAGAAATCTAATCAAGAGCATTAAAATCCCCAAAGAATTAGGCCTGAAGGATGTCTAAAGGTGCCCAGATGATTTCCTATAGACCTACAGATCTATCTAATGAGTGGTTGCTAAATAGGACAAATGCAGCTCATTATCATTTTAGAAGAACATGAATTATAGATAATTACAGGTAACGTATCATCCCAACACTGCATGTCATATAGATGACATGTTACGTTGGGCCTTTTGTTTTCTCCCACAATACTTACTGAACATCCACTAAGTTTAGAATATCACAGAAGTTCAGATTTGCAAATGAAACACACACACACAAAAAAACAAACATAGACCAAAGTCCATTATAATAAACTCCATAGATCATCTACATTTTGGTTGCAGTATGTTTTTGTTTTGGTTATATATTTACAAATCACTTTCCTATTGAAAAAAAAGCTAGAGACAAATAAAAAGGCTTGTGTCTACCTGTTCTGGAGAATTTAGGCAGGTTAAATGTTGTGTCCAAAATGCAGTAGGTGGGCCAGGCATGGTGGCTTACACCTGTAATCCTAGCACTCTAGGAGGCCGAAGCAGAAGAATCACTTGAGGTCAGGAGTTCAAGACTAGCCTGAGCAAGAGTGAGACCCCATTGCTACTAAAGATAGAAATAATTAGCTTGGTGTGGTGGTGTGCACCTGTAGTCCTCAGCTACTCAGGAGGCTGAGGCAGGAGGATTGCTTGAGCCCAGAAGTTTGAGGTTGCTGCGAGCTAAGCTGATGCCACAGCACTCTAGTCCAGGCAACAAAGTGAAACTCTGTCACAAATAAAAAGCTAAATAAAATAAAACAAAATGCAGTAGGCATAAGAGGTAGCTAAAATGCACATAAATTCTCTTTTGCTTGTTCTTTCTATGGGGGAATCTTGGTCTGGTTTGGTGCACAAATGTGAAAGTTTAGAAGTGTAACTTGGCTATGCAGTTTGGTTAACAGTTTGATGTGTATGCAAAGGCTGGAAAAAATCAAAAAGTGCTATTTGGTGACAAGATGTATTAGTTCGGTTTCTCCAGAGAAATAGAACTGATGGAATGCATATATAAGAGGAGATTTATTATGGGAATTGGCTCATGTGGTTATCAAGGCTAAGAAGCTGGCAAGCTAGAGAACCAGGAGTTAAGTTACCTAAAGAATAAAGTTTGGCAACACAAATTTGGCTTTTTCTCTATTATACAAAGTATAACGTTCTTAATACAAACTAATTTAGTTTCCACTTCTTGTCATCTAGTCAATAAAACACATTCTATATAATATACAGAATGTTGAAAATAGAGATGACATGAAAAGCTCACTACGACACTAGAGTTAATCAGGATTAAAATCTAGTGCCATGAGAGGTCCAGAAGATTAGTTATCATTTTCTTCAGGTTAATTGGGTTCGAATGTTGGCTTTTGTGAAATGTTCAGAAGGGTCACCTCATTATTAAGCAAAATTAGCAAATGCTCACGCTGGTCAGAATGATTATATTTGAATAAAAGTCACATAATACTTCTATGTGGCAATAAAACAACCTCCATGAGAGCCATGTGATTGGAAATTTATATTTCAGTTACTGCTAACCTAAAAAAATTACATCTGTTACATGGGAAGGTGTATATTGACATACTCTTGGAAGTTGTAGTCTTGCTTTACAAATCTAAATTTATAAAACACATCATAGTTGAAAAGCACATTTGGTCAGTTAATTGGCTGTCAGATTACTTTTCTGTTTCAAGGAGAAAAGCAGTCTATTCTAAATATCTTCTTAGTCAACGTCTTATTTTGGGCTCTAGTGACCTATCACTCAATCAATCATGCAAGCAATCCATATGTATCTATATCTATCTATCTGAAACAAATATTTATTGAGAATGTACTATGCCCCAACACTGCTCTAAACCCTGGAGTTTGTGTAGTAAACTAGGCAAGGTACCTACACTCAGCCTAGAAAGGTAGAGAACAAGAAGTAATCAAACAAATAATTTCAGTATTAATAAATTGTATGAAGAAAAATAAGGCAAAAAAGGAGGAGATAGAGACTATTTTAAATTGAGTGGACAGGGAGGGTCTTCTTAAGTTGGTGGGTTTCATTTGAGCAGAAGGTTCTCTCTCCCTCTCCTTAATGTGTTATATTTTCTTATAACTTATAACTGAGTGTTTCCTGTATGGTGCTGATTCTTGCTGTTTCTCTCTTCCTCCTGTTGTTTACTTTTACTAGCTTTTGCCTCTCACAGAGGGGGTGTTAGGAAGTGAAACTCAAGTGGGACAACGTTGTTCCTATTGACAGCTCTACAATGAGGTTTGGTTAAAAAGGAGGCTAACAATAATGGATAAAATGAGATATTATTGGATTCTGATGATGTATTTTTCTATGCCACCCTAGAGTCATATATCAGTAGACAACACAGAAGTGCTTGGTTTTCTGAGTGATCTCAGTCTACCATGGGCTCTAGGGATGTCTGGCACTCATCATTTATTATACATTAAATATTATAGTTTAGTCCATTTTAATTTATTCATCTCTGAATTTGCTAGGAAGTCATCTTGAATCTTTAGCAATAAATTTGTACTTTGAGATTCTCTTGAATTAATAAAAAGGTTAATATATATTATATATTTTCTGCTTTCTGCTTTTTTAAATAAAATTAAATTGTTTGCTAATCCTTTGACTCATGTATCAAGAACTATCACTAAATTGACAGCAAAAGCTTTTTAACAATGTAACAGTCTCAAAGTACTATTTTACCTAGCATAGCAATACCTCCTAGCTATAGTATCAAGGCTTGTGGGAATATCTTAGTTCTGAAAAAATGTAGTTCTTTACAGTTACATGGGTAGAGAAAAACTCTTGATATTTCTGGAGAGAAAGAGAAGGAATATAGAGATTCAGACTCTCAGAGTCCTTGGAAATACAAACATGGCAATCTTGTTTCATCAGAATTCTTGGGAAGTTAAACGATATTCTGCACTTAAAATCAGAAGTCAAATCTTTGTCTTAGGGGATTCTCCCTACACACAGCAGTACTCAAGAAAGCTTGAATAACTAAAGAACATTTCCTGGAATCAAAGAAGCCTGGGGTAGGAAGGGATCTTTAAAATCACCTTGTCCAACGCTCCATTTAAGATTTGAATCACTGAGCAACCTCCCTGCTGTATAATATTCAGACTCCATTAATGGAGAGCTCATTTCTTTCTAAAGCAGTGAACTTCTTTAATGGAAACCTACATAACTGGTAAAACATCCTCCCTTGCTGAGTTAAAATCTATTTCTCTTTAACTTCCATTTCCATAACAAAAATTGAACTGCACTTTGGGGAACCCTTCACTCTCATATATTAATAACATTTTATACACACAAGTTTTTGAATTCCAGTAGTTTTCTGGACCTGTAATTTAGATTTCGGGAGGGCATGGTTGGGGCAAAGCAAGAAGAGGAGGAGGACTTAGTCTTGTACTCCAATCCAGAATTTCTGACGTTCTTAGACTTAATGCCATCAAATACTATTAAATCTCCACTGTAAACCATCGTGAAGACTACGAGGTAACACTTACGCCACTGAATAAGCTGAGTATTTAGAAACTGTTTTCTTATGTGTCTCCCCACCCCCATAATTTCTATCACTGAATATTCTACTAGATTAACAATGCATAAAGAGATTTGGAGCCCTTTGTGTAATCAGACAGGGGTAGTTTCTTACAATGACTTTACATGACAGATGGTTTCTAGATTATCCAGGTTTTCCTTCACTGGATGTTGTCATGGCATAGAAAAACATCATAAAATTCTTAAATATTTGCTAACCAAGTACAAAGAGATTGTCACTTCTGATGATCTGGTCACTGTAGTTCTCCCAATGCATTATAATTTTATGAGCACTTTGTTAAAGCTACCTCTGACTGCAAACCAGGTCAATTAAACTTCCTAGTTCATTTTCATATAACTAGTGTTCAAGCCAAGTATCCTATAAACTCTTCTTATACAACTGATTGTTTTTAAACTTCAAGGCAGTATTTTATATTAATTCTTAGTAAATTTCATTCTAATGGTTTTGATACAGTGTTCTAGCCTATGGAGGTCATTCTGCATCTTGATTTCATCATCCATTATATTAGCCATTACTGTCCTCCCAGGTTTGTAGCATCCACAGGTTTGGAAGGCACAATGTAATGACCACCCTGGACCCCGTAGAGTTTGCCTTCTTCTAACCTTTGCACTTAAAGTCAATTAAGATGCATGAATGTGAGATGGCCTTTCCTTCTAGGATCATTTCTGCTATTAGACTGAAGGTGAGGACAAAATGAATTTAGACACACAGAATCATTACATTTTAGCAAAGGATAAGCTGTATGACTGTGATTGTTAGATTCCTCAGGATTTCATGATCTCGTATGTCAAATGACCTCTACTTTCCTCAGACACCTTTTTAAGGAGGAAAATCCAGATGCATATGCAAAAATGTAGCTATTATGCATATCTGACAAAAATCTCAACAAGTAGGAAAGAAGGCAGTGTAGGCTGAGGAGGATGGCTTGACAATGGAGTAGAGGACAGGTAGATAATCTGGAATCAAACAAAGGCCCCAAAGAGGTCAGTTAAATCATCCCTGAGTCTTGCGTTCAAACTAGTGACGAGAGTTTGCAATGAAAAAAAAAAGACAGTGAATAAGCAGTCCTAGGGAACCTGGGAGAAGAGAGAAGTTACAATCAGAGAAGGACACTTCCACGTCATGCTATGGGGGAATGAGAGGGCAGAGGTGGGGAAGTCTGTGTGTGTGTGTATATGAGGTGGGGGTGGGAGCTTGGCAGTGAGAAAAAGCCTGCTTTATAATTCTGGGGCTTGGTTCACTTGAATGTCCCTTTTTTTTCTTTCAAGAACTAGTATGTAATATAAGAGCTCAAAAAAGCAATAACCTCTAATGAGGATTGCTACCTCAAAAATGATCTGGCTGTAGTGGAAAAAAGTTCTCTAGAGGCTAATTCTTGCCCAGGGTCACACAGGCAATTTATTTTAGTTGTGACTAGAGAATCCATGTCTCATCATCACTGGCAGCGTTTTCCATGGAGGACGCCCTAGCCTAATGGTTCAACCAGCACAGCATCAAATAAACCTCGTGCTCTATCAGCCCAATCCACCTGCTGCTGGCAGTTTACCAAACAAATGACTGAATGAACAAATGAACGATTGTGGCTTGTTTAACTATAGCTGGACACTGAGGTGACTGTTTGTTTTTACACTAACTTCCAAAAACTAGATGTAAGTATTATAATTCTATAGAAAGGATAGAAAGCAAGGATCAATGTAGCCACTATGCAGCTTTATGAGTTTGCTTCAAATTATTAAGACATAACATATTACAGATACATTTGAAGCTTCCTGTGTATTACTCTGTAAGTTTATTTCCCTACTTTGGCCTTAAATTTGTTGTTTATAATTTTCCATAGACTGTATTGGTAAAGAGGTTCACAAGAGGCTCCATTTTTTTTCTTATGAATACTACAAAGTAATATTTGATTAAACTGAGTAGAAGCTGGTACACAGGTGTTTGCCCTTAAATTTCTATTTACGCATGAGTTTGCTTCTAGGCTCTCTTTTCCATGTCATGATTATCTTTTGTATTTCTGTATCAATTCCACATCATTTTAATCATTAATAATTTCATGATAAGATGTGGTACCTGACAAAGCAAGTCCTCCCATTTTTTCAGAATTAGTTTCACTTATTTTGTTTCCTTGCTCTTCATTAATTTTAGTATATGCATGCCAAGTTCCATGAAGAACTCTATTGAAATATTATAGTGGCTTTATACTTTAAACTGAGAGATAAATAACATCTCTGTGATACTGAGTCAGCTCATTTTGGATATGGTCTATGGCTTCATTTATTCACAGCTTTTATATCCTTCAAAACTGTTTGGCATTTTTTTTCACAAAGGTCTTGCATATTAGTAAATTTATACCTAGGTAACTTATAGAATTGTTGCTATTATGCAGGAAGGGTCTTATTTATAGATATATATTATATATGTTATATATATATACTACATGTATATATATACTATATGTATACTATACTATATATATATAATATGTACACTGTATATAATATATAGGTATACTATAGGTCTATAGGAATACTATCAGTTATATATCAATCTTATATTCAGCAAATTTGCTGAACTCCCTAGTAATTTATAGTTATTTTTGGATTTTCTATGGTTACAACCTTATAAATCCCATGTAATTTCAGTTTCTGTCTTTCTTTTCAATAATTATGCCTCATATTTCCTCTTCATATCTGATTGCATTGACCAGTACCCCAATATATTTTGAATATAAGCAGTGATATATATTTTCTATGTTTTAGATAAATCACTTTTATCAGTTTAAAGATATTATCTTCCATTTACAGCTTGCTAAATGGTAGTTATTTCTCAACCTTATACATGAGAAATTTTATCAAATGCATCTTAAGCATGTATTGAGATAATTATGTTCCTTAATCTGTTGGCATTAATAGTTTTCTACATGTTGAAATTTTCTCATATTCCTGTGATAACAACTGGTTAATTTTTATGGCCCTATGAATTCTGGTATTATTAGCTGAAAGTCTGGCTTGCCACCAGATTTTCAGTAAAAATAGAAAAGTGTGAGTCTTACATTAGGAATCACATGGGACATCTTCATATATGTATATGTGTACATATGCATACACATAAATTTACATGAACACACATATATCTAGACACTTATACATACATACATACATATTCACATATACATATAAAACAAAATATAGATAAATATACATAGCTTATTTTATTTTAGGACAATCACTAAACTTCTCATTGTTGAATTCTAAGAACTATTTCTAATAGCCATATATTCTAATCAGTGTAGCAATGAGAACAAAATAAAGTGAGACTATACAGAATTTTAAATACATCTAAGCAATACTACGAACAGCATTCATTTTGGCTAAACACTATGATGTCCTCTTAAGAACATTACTTAAAATCTTTAAAGCTTATTTTCTCTTTAGTAATCACGAATTTGGAATGAAGTGACAATGTAGGAAAAAAAAAGAACTTACTATAAATGGTATTTGAAAAGTCCTCATGTGGATCCACACAGTGTTGCTAGGGAACATGGTTTCTCAGCATTCGGAAAGCTAGAAAACCGAGCCTCATACCTCTTTTGGCAATAAAAATCTATACCATAGAACTGATTTAAGACAGTTTGGAGATAAATTGGCTTCAAAATATTTGAATAATCACAATTTGCTTTATAATCAACCTTCCCTTAAGAAATAACAACACGTGTTTGACTCATGTTGGAAACAGGAGAATGTATAACCTATTATCTTTCACTATTGGGATACCACATAACTGTGAAATATCAGCATAGTGGTTAAAACTATTGTCATGATTAATTTTATGTGTCAGCTTAACTGGGCCACAGGGTGCCCAGATATTTGGTCAAACATTATTATGAGTGTTCCTGTGAGGGTGTTTTTTGGATGAGATTAGCATTTGGATTGGTGGATTAAGAAAAGCAGATTATCTTCCCTCATTAGTGGGCCTCATCCAATCAATAGGAGGCCTGAACATAACAAAAGTCTGACTCTCCCTCTAGTGGAGAGGATTCTTCCTACTTGACTGCCTTTGGATCCTGACATTGGCTGTTTTCCTGCTTTCCGACTCAAACTGAAACACAGGCTCTTTCTGGGTCCTGAGTTTGTTTACAGTAAGAACTACGTTATTGGCTTTCCTGGTTCTCAGACCTTTGGACTCAGACTGGGATTGAACCATCAGCTATCCTGGGTCTCCAGCTTGCTGACTTACTCTACAGATCTTAGGACCTGCCTGTCTCCATAATCATGTGAGCCAATTCATTATAATAAAGCTATCTATGTGTCTGTCTACATCCTATTGGTTCTATGTCTTTGGAGAATGCTAATACAAGTATAAACCCTATCACCAGATTGCTTAGGTTTGAAGCACAGCTTTATCATTTACTGTCTATGTGAAGTGACAAAATCTCTGTGCCTCAGTTTCCTTATCTTTAAGACAGGAAAAACAATAGCACCCAATGGAACTTTGTGAAAATTAAATGAGCTACTGCATATAAGAATACCTGACCATAGTAAGTGTTCAATCAATGTTACCCATTAACATTGTGTGGCTGTGGATGCTGTTGTCATTCTTTTACTAGAAAATGTATTTTCAGATGGCATTATTACAAATTCCACCATTTCTTAACACTCTTAAAACTTCTTAAACAAATAGAATTCACTCTTGCCAATATTAATCTAGAGATAGATAGCCCAGTGAAAAATTTACATTCTCTTACTAAATGGGCTTCCTATAAACATTGCCAAGAACCTTAGCAAGTTGAAAAAAAAATACATAAAAAGAAACAAATGTAGACTCTGTGGTGAGTGGGTGTCTACATGGAATTAAAGAGAAAGAGGGACCATTTAAATGGGCCCTTAGATGTATATCTTAAGTGTATTTGTATCAAAAGAGGGATAGACATATGAAGGTATAAAGTATAATTTCCTCAGCTTCATAAAAAACTTCTGGATATATAGAGAGATTGATATCACAGGCATTGGTATAGAAGTAACCACTGCCAGAATTTAGAACTGGAAATGAAGAACAATTCTGTATGCAAACTGCAACCACCAAGGGGAACCTAGGTAGGTGGAATATCATTACTCAAACTGGAAGGTGCCCAGGAAGCTGGATTAATAATATACTCACATTTTTTTTTAAGGGCCAGGCATTTCCAAACAGTCAAAAATGTTCAGAAACTTTTCATTATATTTTATAATCACAAAATATTTTTAAAGTATATACAATGTACTAGTCGAAACCATACCAAAAATAAGAGCAGAGTGAGAAGGAAAGAGGAACATGGTACTTTTTATTGTTTTATATATATATATATATATATAT
>VSMD01103766.1:0-21939 GCA_008750895.1 Mirza zaza | reverse complement strand
AATTAAAAAAAAAGAAATTAATTGACCATCTGATATATATAGAAAAAATTAGCTGGGCATGGTGGTGCATGCCTATAGTCCCAGCTACTCGGGAGGCTGAGGCAGCAGGATTGCTTGAGCCCAGGAGTTTGAGGTTGCTATGAGCTAGGCTGATGCCACGGCACTCACTCTAGCCTGGGCAACAAAGCGAGACTCTGTCTCAAAAACAAAAACAAAAAAGAAAGAAAGAAAGAAAAGAAAAAGAAAAAAGAATAGTGTGAACATTATATTTTCATCTATGGAAAAAGACATTAAATATGTTCATATATGCAAATAATATTACTGGAAACATACATAGGAAGCTAGTAATAGTCTCTAGGAAGAAGCCTTATGGAACTGTTTGAATTTTTACCATGTGCACCTATTTTTTCAGTAAAAATTCTGCTTATAAGTACATTATAAAAGTAAAATTCAAGGGAATAAATAGTTAAGACCCTAATCATCACATTCCTTTGCCTAGACAATAGATCTAGCAAGCTCCAATAACCCCAGCCACTGGGCAATTCAAGCAGTACACCACTATTTTTTAGTTCTTTTTTCTAAAACTTGAAAAACAAAACAGATTGGCTCACAAACAAAGCAAATATTCAACTATTGGGAAGTCCAACTATGTATCTTCCAAAAACTGTTTATGACTCTTCAACATGATTAAAAGAATGCTCTTCAGCAGTTCCCATGAACTTTCAGAGAACCAATAATGTGGGAACAAAAATCACAGACGTTTATTCCAGAATAAGCCATTCTGTGCTTAATGTGGTTAAGAATTTCCTCCCATAGAATAAGATGCAGCAGTTTCCCAGAATTTCCTCCCATTCTAAGGTATATAATGATTGCAGGATAAATCAGTGTTTCAGAAACCTGAGAAATTCTGAAAAAGAACCTCTCATACGTGTCTGGGGCTGGAGTGGGGTGGAGAGCATTAGACTGTGCATTTATAACCAAGAAAAATCAATTCATCCTTAAACATCACTTATAATAAAGAGGTAAAATTCATAAGTTACCTAAGAAGCCTTTTAACTACAGTAAGCAACATTTATTTTATTTTTTTATTGCAACATTTTTTATTTCAGTGTATTACAAGGGTACACACATTTTGGTTACATAATTTTCTTTTGTACAGTTTGAGTCAAAGTTATAATTGTGCCTGTCACCCAGTTAGTGTGCACTGTACCCATTAGGTATGAATTTATCCATGTCCTCCTCCCCCTCCCAACTACTTGATTTCCCTTGAGTTTTACTTCCATATTGTGCATGTTAAGTGTTGATCGATTAGTTCCAATTTATTATTGAGCACACATATGGTGGGGTTTTTTTTCCATTCTTGCAATTCATAATCACAAAGATATAGAAATAACCCAAATGCCCATCAATACATGAGTGGATTAATAAAATGTATATGTATATTATGGAACACTACTCAGCCATAAAAAAAATGGTAATTTAGTATGTTTTGTAACAACCTGGATAGAACTGGAGACAATCCTTCTAAGTGAAGTATCACAAGAATAGTAAGCAACATTTATGAAGTGTTCTTCTGATTTAGGTATGAAAATAAATTGTAAATGGCAAAAAGAAACCCTCATATTTACACAGAATTTAAATTTTAAAAGGGCAGAATTTACTGGTCCACTATGAAAAGCTGGCAGTCATTTCTAATTTTTTTTTTTGGTCATATATGAGGGGAAAATGGTTATTTGCTCAATAGGGAGGTACAAATATTAATTTCCAGTTACTGAATTCACAAAGCAAATATTCTAATGGAAGAATCTAGTCAAGAAGTGCAATATAGACTCAAATAAAGGCTATGTTAAAATATTCAAACTTGCCATGCACTCATTAGAGGAAAGACATAAGGTAATATGCTGGTAGTATTTATTTCTGGTTAGATCATGTTCGATCCATACTCCAATATATGACATATAAGCTTTGCTTTTTTTTTGTATTTTCCAGGATTCTTACCATAATTATAAGTTACTTTTAGGAAAAAAATATTTATTGTTATGGCATATGACAATCCAAAGTGATAATTTAGTATGCATAAAACATAGCTGATTAATATATGTATTAAAATTACACTAAATATTCTAGGGATTATTTGGCTCCTTTGGTTTAAATTAAATTAAACTGGGCCGGGCACGGTGGCTCAAGCCTGTAATCCTAGCTCTCTGGGAGGCTGAGGTGGGCGGATCATTTGAGCTCAGGAGTTCGAGACCAGCCTGAGCAAGAGCGAGACCCCATCTCTACTATAAATAGAAAGAAATTAATTGGCCAACTAATATATATAGAAAAAATTAGCCGGGCATGGTGGCACATGCCTGTAGTTCCAGCTACTTGGGAGGCTGAGGCAGCAGGATTGCTTGAGCCCAGGAGTTTGAGGTTGCTGTGAGCTAGGCTGACGCCACGGCACTCACTGTAGCCTGGGCAATAAAGTGAGACTCTGTCTCAAAAAAAAAAAATTAATTAATTAATTAAATTAAACTGTGTAGTAGGTACCACTAATTAGCATTCAGGGTGCAGGGCAGCCAAACTAGTCTATATATCCTTGCCTCTTATTGACCATTTACCCTCTCTTCTGAATTCCCATAATCCATGTTAGCTTTATAAGCTATTTAGTACTTTACACTGGCTTTTCATTGTACCTATTTGTGTGTCTCTCTGTGTACGTATACATGCATGTCATCTTTCCAGCTGTATAGTGTGCTCTTTGAAAATAATCATCAGATCTTATATAACATCTATGTGGTCTCCACATTTCAGCACAATATTTTGATCATTGCAAAGTTTCAATTAAATATTTATTAATTTGTAACATAACCTTAATTAAGTGTAGTTGTACAATTAAATATATGACAGAATTAACTGACCTAAAAATATAATCTTAATATGAAATCAACAACTTTATTGAGTACTCTATTGAGTTAAAGAGTTGTCTTACCTTCCTGGTACCTCTGAAGATTTTGTTAAAGGTTGTATATGCTATGGAAGACATTGTTTTGTTTTGTTTTTTTAAATTTACATTCAACATTATTATATGTACAACAACTTAGCCCCTGGATTATCTGAAAATCATTTTCTCAACCTTCCCAGGTATGAAAGTAACAGCAGTTGATGAGTCAGAATGGCCTGACTTTTCTACAATTTATTCCATAAGTTTGCTAGTTACCCCCATCTGTTTGTAGTAGTTCTTTGAGGAAATAATAATGGAATGATCTTTGTCTATCCTCTTCCTTCTAGGTTCAAAGAAAAAGTGTTCAAATGTTATCAAAGACCAAGTCTTCTATCTGAGATTTCTATCCCAACCTCTTTAGAAAAAAGTTCTTTCAAGTACATCTTCTTTTTAATCATTCTGCCATTGCCTTCTCTTTGAACTTCAAACATACATAGCTCTTTCTTTTTCTTTAAAAAATAATTTGACCTTGATAATCAGTGCCCTACCTTGTTGTATTATTTCAAACCTTTTCTTGCATAAATTTCTTCACTCTCTGTTTTTCATTTTGTCACCATTCACTCTTTATCTCCCTTTTATCTGCAAGTTCACAATACAGGTATACAAATGGATATAGATGTACAGATTGTAGTTTATGTAATGGTAACCCATTAAATAAACATTATATAATTTTCAGTGCAAAACCTACACAAATGCATGTGATGGTGCTGTTTACTTTGTACCACTTGCCTCTATTTCCTTTTTCCCCTTTCCTCCATCCTTGCCATATTCCAAATTTTACTACATGCAATTTCCAAGTTAAATTTTCTAAAATATTTTCAAATATTTCTTGAATTCATGAAATCTAAATGCCAAACTCTGGTTTTCAATGTTCAACATCTTTTCCGCCTCATTCCTACACTTTCAAAGAGAGCCTCCAGTATAGTCAGATTCATTTTCCAAACAGATTTTTCACATTGTCATCACTTTATCATTTAGCACGTGCCATCTCCCAATTTGGAACATCATACCCACATCTCTGCCCATGTAATTTCTGTGTGTCCCTTCAAAGTCCAGTTTAAACCTTAAATTTCTGTAAAGACTTGCTGACTACTTGACTTGAGTCCATAAGAATTTCTCAATCCCTTCTCTGATCCCTATACTATCTGACACTTTTGTACTGACTTTTTATTATTTTGGGGGGCATGTGTATATGCTATGTTCTGTCTTTCCACTTGGTTTAAGCTTCTAGAAGTCAAAGACTAGAATTTGTAGCCCTTTATATTCTCCAAATTATATAGCACAACATTTTACATAGAGTGATACACTTAGTAGAAGTCGATAATAACCTGATTTTCAGTAATTGATAGGATTTTGTTAGCATACCTACAATAATTACAATTTTATTTTGGCTTTTTATCTTAAAGACAGATTGGTTTATATTATAAGAGGAGTTTGGTGGTGGTGGTGGGTGTGTGTGTGTGTATGGGTGTGTGCACTCTTATATGCACATGATCATACTACAAGTTTCATAGCTATGCCAACATTTCCAAAGCTGGCATTCAGGATATGTTAGTAGTTATATTACTACTACTTCTATTACAATGAATAGTAATAAAAATAATTTGGAAACATACTGTACATAAATCTTCCTCATACAGAGTCATTTTATACATCAGGTTTCTGAAAAGTTCTTTGGTAATGGAGCAGCTGGGGATTTATAAGCTGTATTAGTTAAAATTGCCTTGTTTGTGAAAATTTTTTTCAGAAGTTTTTTCCTCAAGTGTTAGTATTTTCCAAAGAAATCTCTTCAAATGTTTATGAGGAAGTTGAAGTTGAGTGGAAAAAGAAAATACGCCACTTTTCCAAAAGAATAATAGAAATATTTATAATCATTTCAGATGAAAGAAGTGAAATCCATGAATCCATATCTGTTAGCCTTTAAATTTTTCTTCCAAATGAAACTGATTTACAGAATACTATTCTAATTCTTTTAGAAAAAATTATATAAACACAAGATTCTGTAGACTTCTTATACAATTGCCTAAGAAATATATTGACTATAAATCCCATATTGGGCTCATAAACCTAAGGCTAAAAAAATCTAGGTCTTGAAATTATTACTTTAATTTTATACCCAAATATTAGCTTGCTTTTTTAAACACAAAAAAAGCAATAGGAAACCAGAGAACAAAATCCTTTAAGTTCGATAAAGACTATTAAAAGTTAATACATTTTGGAATAAAGATATTGCTCTGGTCATCACAGGGCAGAGTGAAAAGATCACAAAATTTTTGAGTCAGACTTACTTGGGAACTTCTGCTACCAACCACATATATGACATTGGGCAAGTTACTTAATCTTTCTGTCTCAGTTATTTCACCCATAAAACTGAAAAGAACACTCTGCACATGTAGGACCTAGAAAAAATATTAGTTTTTTTCTCGCTTTGTTCTTTTTCTTTTTTCACCAAAGTTTAAATTATCTTATACAAAGTAACCACATTTTTGGAACACTAAATTCTGCTGAAAAGTTATTATAAGTTAACCCAAAAACATATATTCTATAGCCATACATTTTAACCATAAGTACTGGAGGAAAACCATTTTGCAGAAAAACCCTTTTACTTTGCCCTGTGTGGGCAGATACGTGACCTTGAGCAAGTTACTTAATCCTTCTGAGTCTCAGTTATGTCATCTATAAAACTGAAAGTAACACTCTCTCAGCACATGTAGCGCTAGAAAAAAGATTACCGTTTCTCCTTGCTTCGTTCGTTTTCTCTTTTCTTCCTTCCTGCATTTTTCCCTTTTTATGACCCAAAGGCATGCCATAATACTAATATACTCTATGAGTTATCAGAAAGGAAAATTAACTAATTTTGTGTTCTGTACATACATCATTAAGTGTTTTTACTGTAGTATGATTATTAGAAATTAATTTTAAAAGTTTATAGCTATGTTGACATCAGTTAAAATAGGGATAGTTATTTAATCAGATTACCTTCATTTCTGTCCAACGTGGACAAATAAAGGTTTACAATGATATTAAAATAGATTTTGAAGAATACATTTGAGACCAGACAATGCTACAGGCAAAGAGGAAAATACCATGCAATCAGAAAAGGTGACATGGAGATGAAAAATTTAATTTTGAGCATCATTAATATATAGTCCTTTATAGTTTAAAATGGCTTATTCATACAGTGAATAAATTTTCTGAAATCTCACTGTGTACCACCTTTATGCCAGGTGCTAGGGATTAAAAGATGAATAATATCTGGCCATTTACCTCAAGAATCTTATAGATTAATAAAGAATTGGCATGTAAATAAACATTTCTCTTTCAAAGTTCACATGCAATTACAAAAACATGAGAGGTACTATTGAATGAGCAGGGTAGTTAACTTTATCTGAAGTGGGTTGCTGCACAGAAGTTGCTTAATTTGAGGTTTGAAAGACAAATACTGCCAATAATCATCATTTAAAGCAGGCAGGGAGGTAACGCATCATCCCCATTTCAGAAATGAGGAAGCTACCCGAGTTAAGTGACTTTCACAAGGTCACAGAGCCTCAAAATCAAGTGTAACAACTCCTAAGGCAGTGCTCTTTCCACATTATCAAGCACTCAGTCCAATGTCCCTGAACCATACTCCTTCTGTTTTTAAGTAGAATTTAAAATAATTTTCCATTCAACAATATTAACAGGCTGTAAAACTATTACTCTTGGATTCATTAATGAGGGACATGATAGAATTATCATGCCAAAAATACTATAAGTCCACTCTCACAGAATGTAGAAAATTCTGTCCAAGAAGTACAATTACAGAATATTTAATAACTACTTATATTCTTTAGGGATACAGTCTTGGTGAAGGCATAATGGCTAGGGTGAATAAATAACCCTTGCTAAAAGAACAACTTAAAATACTTACGATTTCAATGTATTGAACTGAGTATTATTCTTGACCTGCTTATAGTAAGCTTTTCCTTAATATAGAATTCCTGTTATACTCCTTTTACCAACAACTATATATGAACACTGGCCATTTACGTTTACAATATCCCAATTGACTCTCACAAGCATTCCCTTTAAAGCAAAAATTCAATGTATTTGCAAACTGGAGGCACTTTTTCCCACTTCAAAATACTATTTGATGAAACAATACATTTTAAACCTAAGACACTATAGTTTTTCCAATATTTAATAGAGCTACTTCATTCCCTATGGATTTTTTATGTTCCATGAATATCATTTCTATTTCTTTTTGAATTATTCTTACAAGAAAGCATACAAAAATATGAATGTGACGTGTTTATAATATTTCATATGCTAGGATATTCTAACATTCCTGTACCTGAAATAGAATTATTCTTTTCTTTCCAAATGTAAGCTATAACTATTAAGGTTGAATTTATAAACCATAAAAGTTTTTAGAGAAAAGTTATGGATATTTGGTGGTATTTCTTACTTTTTGAACTTGACTTCATTTAGACAATGCGTGCCCCTCTTCAGGTTATAATTTGAAGCCGTTAGTCAAGGTCAGAATGAATAGATCAATATAGGAATACTTGCTTTTCTTGCAGCTTTCTTGAAATACAAAGTTCTTACCTTCTCAATGTGCAGTGTACATTTAGAGTTCCATATGGGTAAAATGTAGTACCATTTTGAGAAATGCAATTGCAAAGATTCCTATTACCCAATTAGAATGATGTTATTATATATGCTCAGATGAATCCTTTTTCTTCTACCACTGACTTTCTCTCTTTTTATGTATTAAAAATTATTTAATAGTTTGTGACATTGTTATGAGTTTATATGTATTCAAGGAGAAATTTCATCTATATAAATATACACCCCTATTTTATCAAATATTTTAAACCATGAGAACATAACTAATATTTTACATATCTATATACCATAGACATTTACAAGTAAAGACAATATTAACATGAAAAATACAATTATTACAATGAATATACTGTATACATAAAATAATGTGTGTATGTGTATGTATAAAATGCCAACTCAGAAGAGAGAGAGATGCACAGATTCCTGATGACACTTATACTCAAGTGCCTACTTACAAAGTTAGCTTTAGAAGAGGGTTGTCATCAGTGTCTGTGTCCTTGGCTTGCCTCAGGGAACCTGCACATGAGAATGCTGACAGGAATGACATGCTACCCACCTCCTGGCCCCTCCACACTATTTCTCTTACACTCCTTGGGACTTTAGGTGCTGGCAGCAGCAGCAATGCCCCTTCTAAGTGTTGAATAGGAATAAACATTATTAATGGGTGAGTCCTCAAATTACACCCTCTTCCTTCTAGCTTTTTGGGAGAAAAATGTTCTTGCTTGCCAGGTACCTCTAGAAGTGCCTTAGAGGAAAAGGGAAAATTCAGAGAAAGTATAAGAAGCCAACAAATCAGACAGGCTAAGTGGAAGTAGGTAACAGATAGGTGGGTGAGATGAGGAGGCAAAAGACAGATGCAAGCACTGTGCCTGTCTGTCAAAGACAGTTTTATTAAGGATTTTGGTAAAAGTCAGTAATAGGGAAAAGGATTTTTAAAGATTATGCGTTATTAATGTTCTCCTGTTTCTACAATTTCCTCTGGAGTAATGTGTATCCAAAGGAGTCCTGTTGGTATAAGAACAGTGCTTCAACATGCAAGACTGTTCCTCACATTGCAGGATGTTTATCATCTCTGGTGCCACCAAGTAAATGCCAGAAATACTCCTCATCATGATAATCCAAACCATTCCCACACATTTACAAATATCTCCAAGGAGCTACTATTGCCACTGGTTGTGAATCACAGCTCTGGAAATGGATTACAGATGAAATAGAGCTCTGGAAATAGGTATATATATTTATGAACTGTGTTTCTTTAACTGCAATGCAAACTGAGCCACAAGGAACCCAAAGTATATTCCAATTACATTTTTATAACGTAACTCGCACATATGTTGTATTTTGGGAAACTGGATAGTAGATATGTTATTCTATATGCATAGGTAAGTGAGCTTTAAAATGAAAAGAAAGAAATGTGTTTCTGTGGCAAATAAATGATGTTAAAGGCAAAACATGAAAAACTGAGAAAGGTAGTCATTTACTGATTGCCTGCTATTCAATGTAATTTATCTAAAATCACAAGATGGTTAAGTGACAAGTCTAGTATCTAAACCCAGGTTGGTATGATTACAAAGCCCATGATTTGTTATGTTTTGACAGGAGTTCAGTGAAGTGGTAAGAAAAACAAATTTAAAGAAGACTTTAGAAAATATGAGTACAAACAAAAAGAATACTTTTTTTCTCCAGGTTTAAACAGCATCCAAACCTATCCTCCTCTGTCTACTCTAGTAATATTAGGTATCATGCCCTCTATCATTAGATTTGGGAAGATGTTGAAGGAAAAAAGTTGGAAAATTAAACATGAAATTTCTCAGAAAGGCTCACTGTAAACTAATTTTATTATTGGCAAATGAGATGATTTAGAGAAAACTGTTGAAAAAAATACAAATCTCCGTCCTAAGATAAATGTTTGATATCTTGACTTTCCTGAGCTAAGGGCCAGAAGCATTAGCAGAAATGTATAATTATTTTAAATTCAACCAAAAATTTACTTATTAATCATTTCAATGTTACTTTGGAAAGAGATCCTCTTATGATATTAATTGCAGACTATTAATTGGAAATCATTGCCTTGTTGAGAACACTTTTCAGATGAAAGATTTCTGAGCACGACTTGACACCATTCTTTAACTTTCACATCTGACAGGGAGGAAATCCAACCCCTGTCAAGAAAGCCCTGGGCAGGATTCCTGTCCAGTTGCCAGGATAGCACACTCATGCAACTAATCCTCCTGGCCTGGAAGTGGTCAAAATGACAGAGGCAAAAGGCCCTGTAACTCCCATGAGCTCTCTAACATTACAGAGAAGATTTAAATGAATTTTCAAAGCCTTAGGATAATTGTCATGAAAAGACTTCATTCATCAGACTGACATAGATTCCCACTGGTCAGTGCCATCAACTAGTGCATCATTCCTTCTTGTGGCATCTCCCTACAGTGACAGAGCCTAAGGGTACACTTTACCAGAAATATTTCCACATCTAGTTTTTTTAGGGCAAGAAGCAATTTCTGACTTCTCATTATTGCCAACAGGACTAGTCTGGCTTTCCCTTGGCTCAGCAATCTGGTAGAAGTCTGCTGAGTCAGATAGGATGCAGAGGATTCAACTTTATAAAATTATTATCCTTCCTTTGGTAAGCATCACAAATTCAATGGACCACAAAAGACTGAATCATTTAAGCATTATCTTACAAATTTATTTTTATTACTATGGCTAAAGAAATACTCTGAAAGGCAAAGAATCAGGATGTGTCAGGAAAATGTCTTTTTTCTCTAAAAATTTCTAAATGTTAATAACAGATGGTAGAGCTAGAGAAAAAAATATCCATAACACTTCTTAAGAATGGTAAAGAAGATTATAATCAAGGAGAACTATTAATAGATATACAGGCGGGCTACTACAATGGAGTTTTGTAGTAGGTGAAGGCGATTGAGCTCAGCTCTGAATGCAAGAAAACATGGGAAGCCTACAGCCAAGTATAGAGAGGTAGTCTATGTATGGAAAATTACTAAAAGGAAACATCAGGGGTAAGGGAGAGTTCTGGCTAAAGCCATCTATGAGGATTTTTGCTGAAGGCAGGCCAAGGGTGATCAGACATCACCCAGGGGTAGGGGGTGGCGGATAAGAAACGTGGCCAGACAGCAAGAGCGGTTAGATATCAGTTATGGGGTTTTCTGCCTAAACTGACTTAGCAGGATTCTTGCTAAAATTAGATAATGAGGAGTTGAATACAGATGTCCAAAAATCAGGACCTATTTTAGAAGGCAGTTTCAAGAGAGCCTGACTAGAGTTTGTCCGCGGAGATAATCTTTGTCAGTACTGATGGAAGAAATAAAACTATCAAAGTAGTCCTTTCTGGTAGCAAGAAATGCGCGTTTTTAGATGACTTTGACCTGGGTCTCAAAATTTCTTTATACTTTAATTCCTCTAAAGACTTTTGAAAGATGTTAAGTGGTAGATATATGCAAGTATGATTTTGTGAGTGAGTGTTTGTGAGAGAGAGAGAGGAGAAAGAGAAAGAAGAGAAAGATTTTTCTACTGGATTTTGAATTAAATGAGACACTTCATTTTGCACTGTAAAAATGATCTTCAGCTTTAGAGACTGGGTCTATATTATTCACTTAAGAGAAACAAAATCAGGAAATGCATATATTAAAATATATTTGCCACCTTTAGCTGATTATACTATATTAACCAAACAAAATGATTTTTCAATCATTCTTGTTATGCCATTTTGTCAGTTTCTGTGATATTGAGGAAAACTGGTTCAATCCTACACTCCATTAAAAGCAGAAAAAGAAACAGTAACCACAATACATAGTCCCATGTGAAAAGCAAAGGAAGGGTTCACTATTTTGTTCTATTGGTCTATGCCTCTACTTTTATACTAGTGCTATGTTGTTTTGGTTACTATAGCCTTATAGTATAATTTAAAACCTGGTAAAGTGATGCTTCCAGATTTGTTCCAGAGAACCCAGATTAAAAAAAAAAAAAATCTACCTACAACCAACTGATATTTGACAAAGCAGACAACAACATATACTGAGAAATGGAAGCCCCGTTCAACAATTTGTGTGGGAAAACTGGATGCCGACATGCAGACGAATGAAACAAGACCCCTGTCTCTCACCATATAAAAAAAACAATTCAAGATGGATAGGATATTCAAACATAAGGCATGAAACCATAAAAATTCTAGAAGAAAATATAGGAAAAACTCTTTTAGACATTGGCATAAGCAAAGAATTTATGACTAAGATCCCAATGGCAATCACAGCAACAACAAAAATAAATAAATGGGACTTGATTAAATTAAAAAGTTTCTGTATAGCAAAGGAAATAATGAACAGAATAAATAGATAAACTACAGAATGGAGAAAATATTCACAAACTACACATCTGATGAAGCACTAATATCCAAAATCTACGAAGAAGTCAAACATATCAAGTAAAAATCAAACAACCCCATTAAAAAATGGACAAAAAATATGAGCAGAAGTTTTTCAATAGAAAATAGACAAATGGCCAAAAAATAAAATGAAGAAATGCTCAGCATCACTAATCATCAGGGCAATGAAAATTTAAAACCATAGTGAAATATCACCTTACCCTGTGGGAATGGCCATTAAGAAAAAATCCAAAAACAGTAGATGATAGCATGGATGTAGAGAGAAAGGAATGCTTATACATTGTTGTTGGGACTGCAAATTAGTATGACCCTTATGGAAAAGAGTATGGAGATTCTTGAAAGAAATAAATGTAGACTTACCATTCAACCCAGCAATCCCACAACTGAGTATCTACCCAAAGGAAAAGAAGTCATTTTGGAAAAGGCAACCTTCACTGGAATGTTTTCTGCAGCTCAATTCAGTCTCAAAGATATGGAATCAGCCTAAGTGTCCATCAATTCATGAATGGATTAGCAAAATGTGTGTGGGGGCGGGGTGTACATACACAGAGACACACACATACAAACACACACCATGGAGTACTACTAAGTTTTAGAAAGGAAAGAGATAATGCCTTATGCAGCAACTTGGATGGAACTATAGACCATTATTCTAAGTGAAGTATCTCAGGAATGGAAAAACAAACACCAGATGTACTCTCTAATAATTGGGAACTAATCATGGGGTGCACATGGGCACAAAGAGGTGTGAAGGTCATTGTAAATCAAGAAGCAGGGACAGGGATGGGGAGAGGGGTAAAAGCCTACCTATTGGGTACAGTAAACACTATTCAGGTGATAGCCACACTACAAGCCCTGGCTTAAGCATTATAAAAGGTAGCCATATAACAAAAACATTTAACTCCTTAACATTTTGAAATTAAAAAAAAAATCCAAACTGACAAAAAAAAAGAATAAAAAAAAAAAAAAGGAATGGGAGGCACAGACAAGTCACTTGTTCATTGCAATTGTCAACTCCAGCTGGACAAGTGTTGTCACATACTTAATTAGGGTACAAGAAAGAGTACAATCTGGCTCCAAGGAAATGATTCTCTGAGCTTTCGGTTCTTTCTTCTGGGATCTTGGTTTCACTCGCTCGCTCAAGTTATCCTTCCTTTTCTATAAGAAATAACCCTGATTATATCTGGGTATCTTTTGTAGCCTGCTTCCTGCCCATAGAAAGCTAGGGTCCTCGCTTTAGAGGCTTAGCATTATCAAAAGTGTCATCACAATGATGACACTAAACTATTGAAACAATCTGTCATGAAATGGAAATGTGTCAAACAGGACAGAACATATCATGAATAAAGAGAAGAGTTAAATTTAACCATTTTCATTTTTAAAAAGAAGTATAAACTTACAGTAGTATGACAACCATGGCCATATCTTTTTGTTGGAATGTCATCCCAAAATAAATTAACTTGAAAAACAAAAATAATACTTTTTAAAAACCTAATCTCTTTTACTCAAATTGATTAATTTGTAAAAATGCTTCATTTTTTGTGTTTTAATCATGAAAATCCCTAATTGAGATAAATGTTCAACATGTGAGTAATAATCATCTCTTTAATAAATAAAAATGCAATTCATTAATAATCAACATAGAACTTAATAAATAAGAAAGACAAAGACAAATAACAAAAAAAGAGTCAGAGAGGCACTAAGCTGCTATCTAAGTGGAGAGAAAAATACGTTGGAGGACAAAGGGACAAGTTCTAGTAGATGAAATACAAAAGTAGATAACACTAATAAATACCCCTTTTCCTGGAGTTTTGTGGCATTTCCATTTGCTCCAGAGACTGGAGATATAAAAGGAATTAAAATCTCTTTGGCAAGATATACGAATTTTCTATTCTTTCTTCTTTTTATATTCATAACCTAACAACTTTGGTAATTAGTCTGTAAATGCCTCACTAATAAATCTTAAACTTATGTGAAAGAATTCATTTGGGTGGTATATAATCTTTATTTTTAAGATGCAATTTATCAACTTAAGCTAATTAAAGTCACAGTTGTCATACTTCCTATGTTTCTTAGAATTCAAATTAAGAATTGGATACCACATCTTTAATAGGTAATGAACATTTTGTGACATTTGTTTCTTCTAATCAGTCTATTAAAAATTGTATAAGAGTTGGCTGTTAATTAAAGAATTTTATTTGTACTAAAAGAATTAATTAATTTTGACCATTATTCCAACTAGCCAATGATTATTTGGGCTTAAAAATCACATTGAAAATTATCTATGTCAACTATTCTATTCTCTTGCTACTTTTAATTGTTATTGGTATAGTCAAACCTTGATGTAGTATCCATCTAAAAACCTACAACAGCAGCTGAAAATATGTTGACACACACATACCCCATATATATATATGTATACATATGTATCTTATGCGTGTATATATACACACATATATACATACACACCTATACACATACACCATATATATACTGCATATCTAGAGCCGTACTCTTAGAACAAAATGTTATACATGTAATTGATAAAAATTTCACATTAGCATCATACTTTTTAAGGATTTTAAGGTAGACTAAAGTAACTACAGAAAGTTTAATAAGAAGGCCATTAAAGAATGGGTAGAAAATAGATCATGTATAAAATTGGAAGGAAAATGTCTGAGCCATATGAACAGCTTAAGTCCACATGCTAGTGAATAAAAAGAGTGAGTAAATGGGGAAATTTTATCTTGATATTTCCACCCTACACTTATGATTGCTCTGTTGACCCTGTACACATTTGATTTAAAGGGTATCTAGCATATAAGCATTTTAATCATAATTATGAAAATATTGGTAACTTCTCAACACAAAATATTTTCCTGAGTGTTCTTTATTAAGTCAATTGATTTTTTGATTAACATTCTAACAGTAGTTGAAATATTTCATTTTTTCCATATTTATTTTTTTAAAAAATGGTCACTGGGACCATTATTATTCTTTTAAAGTTTGCAAGGAAGATTTGATGTAAAAATTATTATTATCTGTACCAAATTTTATGGATTATGGCTTCTTCCACTATGAAGTTTGTTCACTGATTACTGTAGGTTGAATGTATCCCTCCAAAATTCACATTAAAACCTAATTCTTATTGCAGTGGTATTCAGAAGGGGACATTTTGGGAAGTATCTTAATCTCTTTGAGCTGCTGTACTAAAATACCTGAGACTGGGTCATTTATAAATAAGAGAAATTTATTTCTCACAGTCTGGAGTCCAAATCAAGGTGCTGGCAGATTCATGGTCCGGTGAGAGCCCAGTCTCCACTTTCAAGATGGTGCCTGTTGCTGTACCCTCAGAAGAGGAGAAACACTGTGTCCTCACATGGCAGAAAGGAAGAGGCTGAATGCTGTGTGAGGACCCTGTAACAAGCACCTTAATCCCCTTCACAAGAGAGGAGCCCTCATTGCCTAATCACCTTTTAAAGGACCCACCTCTTACTACTATCATATTTGCTAATAATATATTTCAACACATGAATTTTGGATTTTTTTAATTTATTAGATAGAATGAACAATATTTGATAGAACAACAAAGTGACTATAATAACAATAAGTTAGGATATTTTAACTAAAAGAGTGGAATTGGAATGTTCCAATGTCTTTCTGTGCCTGACATTTTACTTAACATGATGACCTCCAGATCCATCCATGTTGCTGCAAATCGCAGGATTTCACTCTTTTTATGGGTGAATAGTATTTAATTGTATGTATGTGTGTGTACATACACACATACACATATCACATTTCTTTATCCATTCATCCATTGATGGACATTTAGGTTGATTTTATATCTGGGCTATTGTGGACAGTGCTGCAGTAAGCCTGGGAGTGCAGATATCTCTCCAATATACTGATTTCCATTCTTTGGGATATATACCCAGCAGTGGAATATTGGATCACATGATAGTTCTATTTATAGTTTTCTGAGAAACAGACATACTGTTTTTCATAATGACTGCACATTACATTCCCAACAGTGTGTGAGTGTTCCTCATCCTCTTCATCCTTGCCAGCATTTGTTTTTCTTTTGTTTTGTTTGATTGGGTTTTTGGATAATAACTATTCAAATTTGGGTGAGATGATAGCTCATTGTGGTTTTGATTTGCATTTCCCTGATTATTAGTGATGTTGAACATTTTTTCGTATACTCGCTGGCCATTTGTATGTTTTCTTTTGAAAAATGTCTATTCAGATCTTTTGCCTGTTTTCTTCCTAGAGATGTGGTCTCACTATTTTTCCCAGGCTGAAGTGCAGATTTATAGGCATGATCATAGCACATTACAGTCTCAGACTCCTGGGCTCAAGTCATCCTTCTGCCTTAGCCTCCCAAGTAGCTGGGATTAGAGGTGCATGGCATTTTGCCCAACTTTCTCATTTTTTTAATTGAAGTATTTGATTTTGTGCTATTGAACTATTTTATCTTTTTTCTATATTCTGGTTATTAATCCTTTGTGGGATTAATGGTTTGCAAATATTTCCTCTCATTCTGTAGGTTGTCTCCTTTACTTTGTTGATTGTTTGTTGTGCAAAAGCTTTTAACTGATGTAATTTCATTTGACGATTTTTCTTTTGATTGTACTTTTGAGGTCTTACAGAAGAAATCTATACTCAGACCAATGTCCTGAAGCATTTCTCCAATGCTTTCTGATAGTAGTTTCATGTCTAACATTTAAGTCTTTAGTCCATTTTGAGTTGATTTTTATATATAGCGAGAAATAGGGATCTAGTTTCATTCTTCTGCATTTGGATACCCAATTTTTCCTGCACCATTTATTAAAGAGGCTATCCTTTTCCCAATATATGTTCTTGGCACTTTTGTCAAATAAAGAGTTGGCTGTAATTGTGTGGATTTCTTTCTGGGTTCTCTATTTTGCTCCATTGATCTGTGTGTCTGTTTTTATTAATTTTGAAGTCACATCGCAATGTGATGTCTCCAGCTTTTTTCTTTTTGCTAAGGATTGCTTTGGCTATTCAAGGCTTTTCATGATCCTTGTGAATTTTAGAATTTCATTTCTATGGAGAATTTCATTGATATTTTGAGAGAGATTGTGTTAAATATGAAGATCACTTTGGGTAGTATGGACATTTTAACAATAATAATTCTTTCAATCCATGAGCAAGAGATATCTATTTTTGGTGTCCTCTTAAATTTCTTTCATCAGTGTTTAATAGTTTTTGTTGTAAAGATCTTTGGCTTCTTTGGCTAAGTTTACTCCTAGATACTTTATTTTGTTTTGTTGTATTGGCTGCTATTGTAAATGGGATTGCTTTCTTAATGTCTTTTTCAGGTTGTTTGCTGTTGGCATATAGAAATGCTACTGATTTTTGTGTGTTGATTTTCTATCCTGCAACTTTACTGAATTAATTTATGAATTCTAACAACTTTTTGTTGGATCGTTAGGTTTTTCTTAATATAAGATCATCACATCCACTAACAAAGATAATTTGACTTATTTTTCAATTTGGATTTTTCTTGTAAAATCACTCTGGCTAGGACTTACAGTACAATGTTGAATAAAAGTGATTGAAATGGGCATCGTTGTCTTGTTCCAGATCTTAGAGGAAAGGCTTTCAATTTTTCCCCCTTCAATATAATGCTAGCTGTGCGTTTGTTATATATTGTCTTTATTATGTTGAGCCATGTTCCTTCTGTACTCAGTTTTTTGACAGTTTGTTTTTTTTTTAATCAAGAAGGGATGTTAAATTTTATTGAATGCTTTTTCAGGATCTATTGAAATGATCATATGTTTTTGTTCTTGATTCTATTAATGTGGTGCATCACATTTCTTGATTTGTATATGTGGAATCATCCTTGCATCCCTGGGATAAATCCTGCTTGATCATGATGAATGATCTTTTTAATGTGTTGTTGAATTCAGTTTGCTAGTGTTTTATTGAGGATTTTTACATCTAGGCTCATCAGGGATATTAGCCTCTATTTTTCTTTTTTTGCTTTTATGTCTTTGTCTGGTTTTGGTATTAGGATAATGCTGGCCTTGAAGAATGAGTTTGGAAGTATTTTCTCCACTTTAAGTTTTTTGAAGTAGAATTTAAATTCTACTCAAGCTCTTCAAAAATATTTGGTAGAATTAAGCAGTGAAGCCATTAGGTCCTGGGCTTTTCTTTGATGGTAGGCTTTTTATTACTGCTTTTATCTCATTACTCGTTATTGGTCTGTTCAAGTTGTATATTTCCTCATGGTTCAATCTTGGTAGGTTTTATGTGTCTAGGAATTTATCCATTTATTCTAGGTTTTCCAATTTATTCATATATAGTTAGTCCATTCAACATATGAGTTTTGGAGGATACACATTCCAACCATAGCAGGAAGTAATAAGTTATGTGGGAGAAGCCATCATGAATGGGATTAGTGTCCTTATAAAAGGAGACTTAAGTAAGCACCCTTTCCCCCTTCCACCATGTGAGGACACAGAAGGCACCATCTATGAGGAACAGGCCCTCACTAAATATCCAACCTGCGGATACCTTGATCTTGGACTTTCTAGCCTTCAAAAATGTGAACCATAAATTTCTATTGTTTATAAATGACCTGTTCTAAGATACTTTGTTATAGTAGCCTAAATGGACTAAGACATTGATGGTATATTTGGTTTTTCCCAATATATATTCTCAAAATTATATCCCTTACGTTAATTTTCTGTTTAACTATAAAAAAAAGATGTTGTAGCCCCAGCTGCTTTCACCTTAGTTGTATTTCACTCTGTCATCAATTTCTGGGCTTAAAGGGCCATAAAACAAAACAAAAAGACATGGGTTACTGTGAGAAAGGTTTCATCCAAGATGTTGGTTATTCCCAGATCCACAGCTCCCACTGAAGTTGCCACCTATTATACCATGTCACTTAACAACTTAATTAAACCATAATAGGAACCTGATCTAAGTGGCTTGTCTACAGATGGTCAGCAATTATGCCTTTTATAATCTGACTTAAAAACAGAAATTAAACAAAATTTCCCTTTCAAGAGTTTTCAAGTGTAAAAAGAGACACTGAGCCTTTTAGTAGACAGATACAGATACATGTAGATATATAACAATACATATGGAGAGAGAAAAACTGTATACAGTGCTCACTTTTCATGTTCAACTTATGTGCAGGCTTTAGGTCTAAAGTCCATATCCTGGCTTGTTTATGTATGAAATATCAGTATAGCATCAATATTATCCTTTTCAGGTAGGTATCTTGAAATATTAATTTTCATGTTTGTATTTTTCTCACTTTCTTATGTAAGATTTTTCCACCACTGGGTCAGAAGTGTTCATATTTCACCAAGAGAAGAAGGAGTTTTAGAGTATGAATGAAAAGAGCAAGAAGTAGTTGATGCAGAAGGGAGGACTGAAGGAAGCAGGGCTCAGCGTTTATGCCACAACAGTTGAACATAATAAAAAAAAAGTGAAGAAATAAATCACATGCATATACACAAATACAGAATACAGGTTTATCTGGGCTGGTGAGGAGGGTACAGAAAGAAAGAAAAGAGCAGCTGGGTGGGACATACCCTTTCAGCACATCAGGGAGTGGAAGATAAGAAGGGCAGACATAGGGGGTTAGGGCTTCAGTGTATAAATTTGGGGAGAACACAATTCAGTCCATAATATTCTCTACTGCCCCACCAAGGTTCATGTTCTCCTTCCATGCAAAATACATTCATTACACCCCAACACCTCAAAAAGTCTTATTCCAGTATCAAATCTAAAGTCTAAAGTTTAAAATCTCATTTAAATATAATCTAAATAAGATACGGTTAAGACATGATGTTTTCTTGTTTGATTCACTTGAGTTCTTTGTAGATTGTGGTTATTAGCCCTTTATCAGATGTGTAGCATACAAATATTTTCCCCCATTCTGTGAGTTGTCTATTTGCCCTATTGATTGTTTCCTTGGCTATGCAGAAGCTTTTTAATTTAATCAGGTCCCATTTATTTATTTTTATTGTTGGTGTGATTACCTTTGTGGTCTCGTTCATAAATTCTTTGTCTAGGCTAATATCTGTAAGAATTTTTCCAACTTCTTCTTTCAGAATTCTTGTAGTTTCATGCCTTAGGGCTCTGTTATCCATTGTGAATTAATTTTTGTGAGAGGTGAGAAGTGTGGATCCTATTCCAGTCTTCTATATGCAGTTATCTAATTTTCCCTGAACCATTTATTGAATAATGATTGTTTACCCCAGTGTATGCTTTTGCCTGCTTTGTCAAAGATCATATGTCAATATGAGGATGATTTTATGTTTGGGTTCTCTGTTCTGATCTGTTGGTCTATATCTCTGTTCTTATGTCAATACTAAGCTGTTTTGGTTACTATAACTTTGTAACGGCTTGAAATCTGGTAAACTGATGCTTCCCGATTTGGTCTTTTTGCTCAAGGTTGCTTTGGCTATTTGGGGTCTTTTCAGGTTCCATATGAAGTATAGAGTTATTTTTTCTAGATCCGCAAAAAAAAAAATGCTGTTGGTACTTTAATGGGGATTGAATCTGTAAATCACTTCGTGTAGTATAGACATTTTAATAGTGTTGAATATGTCAATCCAAGAGCATGATATGTTTTTCCATTTGTTTATGTCCTCTGTCTAGAATTTCCTTCATCAGTGTTTCATAGTTCTTCCTGAAGAGGTCTTTCACCTCCTTGGTTAAATATATTCCTAGGTATTTTATTTTCTTTGTTGCTATTGCAAAAGGTATCAAATCTTTGATTTGATTCTCAGTTTGACTGCTGTTGGTGTATAGGAATGCTACTGATTTGTGCAAATTGATTTTGTAGCCTGAGAGTTCGCTGAATTTATTTATCAATTCCACGACCCCATTAAAAAGTGGGCAAAAGACATGAACAGAAGCTTTTCAAAAGAAGATAGACTAATGGCCAACAAACATATGAAAAAATGCTCAACATCTCTAATGATCAGGGAAATGCAAGTCAAAACCACAATGAGATATCACCTAACTCTAGTGAGAATGACTTTTATCAAAAAGTCCCCAATTTTTGACGTGGGGAGATAGGAACACTGATAAACTGTTGGTGGAACTGCAAACTAGTACAACCTCTAAGGAAAGTAGTCTGGAGATATCACAAAGAACTAAAAGTATACCTACCATTTGATCCAGTAATCCCATTACTGAGAATTACCCAAAGGAAAAAAATGTCATTTTATCAAAAAGACACTAGTATTCGAATGTTTATAGCAGTACAATTCACAATTGCAAAGATGTGGAAATAACCCAAGTGCCCATCAATACATGAGTGGAACAATAAAATGTGGCATTTGTATTACTCAGCCATAAAAAATGATAAACTAGTACCTTTCATAACAACCTGGATGAACCTAGGACCCATTCCTCTAAGTGAAATATCACAAGAATGAAAGAACAAAAACCACATGTACTCACTACTAAATTAAAACTTATAGATCAGCACTCATGTGCACATATGGTAGTAAAATTCAACAGAAATCAAGCAGGTGAGAGGGGAGGAGGAGATTGGTAAATTCACACCTAACAGGTAAAATGCACACTATCTGGGTGATGGACATATTTATAACTCTGTTTCAAATTGTACAAAAGCAATATATGTTACCAAATGCTTGTACTCCTGTGATATTTTCAAATTAAAAAAAAAGACTCTAGGCAAAATTTCTCTCCAGCTGTGAACTCATGAAATCAGATAAGTTACATGCTCCCAAAATATAATGCTGGGGAAGACATAGGATAGATATTCCAATTTCAGAAGGGAGAATAGAAAAGAAGGAAAGGGTGATAGTTCATAAGTAGGTCCAAAACCTAACCAGACAAATTCCATTAGATCCGAATGTCTGAAAATAATCCTATTTGGATCAATTTTCTGCCTTCTGGGCCCAGTGGGGCAAGGGTT
>VSMD01103765.1:0-57849 GCA_008750895.1 Mirza zaza | reverse complement strand
TTTTTTTTTTTTTGCAATTTCTTTTTTTTTTTTTTTCATTTCAGCATATTATGGGGGTACAAATTTTAAGGTTTCAAAAATGCCCTTTCCCCCCTCCCCCCACAAGTCTGAGTTTCCAGCATGACCATCCCCCAGATGGTGCACATCTCATTATGTATGTATATACCCACCCCACCCCTCGTCCCCCTGCCCAATACCCTATTACTGTAGTACCTATATGTCCACTTAGGTGCTGCTCAGTTAATACCAGTTTGCTGGTGAGTATATGTGGTGCTTGTTTTTCCATTCTTGGGATACTTCACTTAGTAGTATGGGTTCCAGCTCTAACCAGGAAAATATAAGATGTGCTATATCACCGTTGTTTCTTAGAGCTGAATAGTACTCCATGGTATACATATACCACATTTTATTAATCCATTCTTGGATTGATGGGCACTTAGGCTGCTTCAACAGCCTTGCGATTATGAATTGTGCTGCTATAAACATTCGAGTGCAGGTGTCTTTTTTTGTAGAGTGTCACATTGCTCTTTGGAAGGGATTTAGAGGACTGGCGAAGAATAGAGGTGCTGGATTCAGATACCTTGACCTTGAACCCCAGCTCCCTCACAGCTTATTTAGCCTCAATGAATTTCAGTTGCCTTAACATGTAAAGCAAGAGTCATGATAGTATCTACCTTTTTTGGTTGTTGTGAAGCATTTAGAGTTGTTAGTTATGATTAATGTCTTGCTGGATTAAATACTGCTTACCCAAAAATTTTAAACATCTTATGAGCTAAAGATACCTCCTCTGGGGCTAGAATATTTTCTCCTAGAATTCAACTTCTGATTAAATGGCAGTGACCCTTAGTTCAAATCACATTCATTTCTAGTTAATTATTTTTTCTTTTCTCTCCCTTCAATCTCTTTATAATTAAAGTAAATTCTTCAGTGGTCATTTTCTAATTTCACACTTGAAGTGAAAATATGTGTAAGAATTAAATATACAATTTTCTTATTGAATTTTGTTGTGTGGTCTAAATTACTAGTTGAGGTCACAGTAACTGGAAGACCACTAAAATACATATGAAGAATATAAATTTCAATCTTTCATTCTGTCTAGGCCTTTTTTTCACCATGGTCTGATATTGATTTGCAGAAGTGAAATGGGTGGAAATAAGAATGACAATCAATTTAGATAATTAAAATAATTGAGCAGAAGAAAGAAATTCAATGTTGGTCCAGTTGCAATGCCGTAATAAATTCTCACTTGTGACATGCATTGTTTAGCATGAAATTGTAAAGTATGCAATGTTCTTTGTATAATGTTTTATTTCATCTTAAACATTGGCATTTAAGCCATTTGTTGACCATACTCCTCATGTCTTTCAAGTTTAAAAAATTTAGAATGCAAAATAAATTCAGTTTTATATAAAGTTATAGTGATACCAAGTAAACTTATGAATAACTAAAAGTACTTGTTTTATTGGATGATGCTAGATTTTTAACAGTCTATTTGATTATTTTTATCTTATCTCTAAATATAAATATTCTAATCAGATAATACTGTAGAAACTGGACTTTGGGTTCTTAAGTGGGGATAATGCCCTTAGCTGGTATTGAAAGAAGAGTCCTTAGAAATATACAAAAATGTTTTCCTATGAAACCGTGTTAGTTTCTGAATGATGCAGGTCATTGAATTGGCCATGGAGATGGCTTTGAATAGGACAAAGTAAAGATGAGTGCTTAGATGTATTTTTCTTTGAATAGTTAAAGAATATTCATAAAGGTGGTTTTGACACAACATTTTTAACTTTGGGTAAAGTGACAGTACTTCAGTCATGGAGTGTGGAAACTAGAATCAGAAAGTGTTACATAAAAAGCCAACGAGGGAAAGGATGGCTTCATATTTGACCATTCTGACCATTGACAGAACTCTCATGATCGACTCTCTGATCGTCAGTTTTATGGGACTAGATAAATACTCATTGTTGACTTAAGGAAGTGATGCATCAGTAAACATTCCAGGACTGAAGCGTTATTAATAATGTTGACTTGGTTTGAATTTCCAGAGGGAACAAGGAACTGTTTTTCTTTATTTGAATCTGCAGCTTTAAGGTGAAGAGATGTAGCCTGCTACAGCATATGTGTTATTAAATGCTGTTGCCTCAGACCACAATGTGATTATCATTTAAAGCTAACTGTATGCTACATCTCACTGGGAAAAGAACTTGTATAAGTCCTTAAGTAGTCTGTAAAAGCAGTGGGTCGTGTATAGACTATATGTCTTGCTAGTTTGGTTGAATAGTAGCAATTTTTGCTACCATATCTTTTCTGTTTCTCTTTTGTCAAAAGCTGGGGCGGGGGCAGATAGTTTTTAAAACTGTTTTTCTTCTCTAATAGCATCTGCTCAGTGATCTGAAAAAATCTTTTTCATAGTAATTCAGAATGATAGTATTCCTTCCAGTTTGGTTTGAATTTAGCAAACATTTCCTGGGGGCCCTACACTGTGCCAAGCACTTTGCTAGGTACTTGTGAATATGGCTCAGTCCAGTCATAAATGAGTTATTAATGCATGGGTGATGTGGACTTCTGAAAAACAAAACAAAACCGAAAACCACCAAATATAATGCAATTTACTAGACTCAAGTGAGCCTTAAAGAAGGAGGCTTCACATTAGTTGAGATAGATTTTTTTCTAGGCGAAGAAAGAGGAAAGGAGAGTCCCAGCTGAGGAATAGGATATGTCAAGGTATAGCGGTGTGACAGTCCATGTGTAGTCCAACATGTGGCAAATTGTAACAAAGCTAATTTGCAACTTTTGATACTCTCCAAGGGCTTGGTAATCTTTAAGTGCTCTTTCCACTTTATCTCTTATGAATCCTGGAAGGATTTCTATTTAAAGGAAGTAGAATTACAATCACTGAATGCTGGATTCGAAATTGATTCATGGTGTCACTCAATTTTCTGCTGAGATGCACCATTTGAGTTTATAAGTGCTACAACATTCATTAAAGATCTTGGAGTTGGAGATGCTATTTTATCTAGTCAAAGAATTTCACTGGAGGATTGATTATAAGGTTGGGCTAAAGATTAAATCAGAGCCTTATTTTGGAGCACTGGGATCTAACAGTGCTGACAGATGGCTTCAGCATGGAGGTCAGGCTTTTTATCTGTGTATCTTCCAAATATTATGGTTCTTAGATCACAAATATACTTATATAGTACTTATTATAGTGTATGTATTCCATAAATGTTTGTGGAAAAAATGAAAAAAATGTAGGAGGACACACTTCTCTATTGGATCAAATAAAACCATAAATCTCTGCTTAGACTATTTACATTTTACAATGAAGATAAATGTCATGATTCTTAGAGTCTCTATTCCAGAATAATAAAATATCCTACCTGGAAGAATACAAAATCCAACACTAAATTCTGATCTAGGGTGTAGGGTGGAGAGAGTTAACTGTTTAGACAGGAAAGTTTTTAAAGGAGTTGTTAGAAGTAGTTTGTGGTGTAGTCCAATAATCGTTGATTATAAAAGTCACCAGCTTTTAGTTCCTGCCTGTGGTTTTAATTAGTTTTAATGAATGTAAATCATGTGGTCCTCTACTGACCTGCTCAAGTTCATTACTCACCAGGTTGTCTGCAGCTGATTGTTTTAGGATTAACTGTCATGCTTAGAAAGAAGGGCTCTTGTTATTCATACAGCCTCAAGCAAGGGCAATTTTCTTCCCTTGGGAATAAAATTCAGTGCATACAGAGCATGTGGCTTCAGTGCTCAGTTTGTGTGTGACGACCCCATAGGTGATGTGAGAGAAGACACACAGGTGCTAGATGGGCATAGACCCTGGATTTCATATACAGAGGGAATCCCAGAAATGCCTTTTCTGACATTTGCCTTATTAGTATAGTATCTGAATGTGTACTTATTGATTATAATTCTGATTACATTTGTATTTATTAAAAAAAGTGAGAGTGAGATTTAGGGATTAAACTGAACATAATATATTGTGAGATCATCTTATAGGTGAAGTAAATCCCTTTAGTTGCGTGGTTCTCAAGTCTGTACTTTTGAATCACCTGGAGAGATTTGAAAAATCCTAAATCCAGGCTTCACCCCAAGTAAATTAAAACTTCTAGGGTTTCTGATTTAGTAGGTCTGGGACTGGGCTCTCCTTCTCTCTCATAATTTTTTTTTTAAATTACATATACCTTACAGAAAAAGTTGCAAGAACACAAGTAGACCCTCTATCTACATTTATCAATTTTTCACATTTTGTCACATTTGCTTTATCATTTTCTCTTTCTATATATCTTGGTATTTTTTTCTGAACTGCTCGAAATATGTATCTTTATCCAGTCATTATTTAGTGTATGTTTCCTAAAAAAAGAATTTTTTTTAAGACATAATCTTGCTCTGTTGCCCAAGTTGGAAGGCTGGAGTGTAGTGGCATGATCAATAATATTCTTTTACATAGCCAAATTATAATGATCAAAGTTAACATTAAATATTTTTTATAAATTAATAGGCTTTATTATTTTTATTGTAATAAAAAGCACATAACATGTGATCTACCCTCTTAATAAGGAATCTTAACAGCGATACTTTAACCTGCAAACTATATTCTTTAATTTTGTCAACTGACCCAATAGTGTGTATGATGTTTAATGTATGTGTCAATTTGACTGGGCCATAGAGTGCTCAGATATTTGGCGAAATATTTTTCTGGGTGTTTCTATGAGGGAGGAGATTAACACTTAAATCAGTAGACTGAGTAGAGCAGAGTGCCCCATTCAATCAGTTGAAGGCCTGATAGAACAAAAAGTTGGATCCCCATCCCTCCCAAGTAAGAGAGAACTTTTCCTGTCTGAAGGTCTTTGATTTGGGACATTGAATTTTTCCTGCCTTTGGATTTAGAATTGAAACATTGGCTCTTCCTGGGTCTTGAGTCGGCCAGCCTACCACTATACTATTGGCTCTCCTAGGTCTCCAGTTCCAGCTTGACCACCTGCCTTGCATATCTTGGGACTTGCTAGTGTCCATTATTTCTATGGAGGAAGGGATTTATTATTATACAGAATTGGGTATTGGTTCTCTTCCTTTGGAGAATCCTGACTATACTTTGTCCTCAACAGAATTTTTTTTTTTTTTTTTGGCTCAGGATCCAGTCCAGGATTGTGTATTGCATTTAGTTGTCGTATGTCTTTAGTCTTCTTTAATCCAAACAGTTCCTCAGCCTTTCTCTGTCTTTTATACCATTGACATTTCTGAAGAACTCAGGACAGTTATTTTACAGAATGTCTTTCTATTAGGGTCTCTAATATTTCCTTATGATTACATTCAGTTTATATATTTTTGGAGGAATACTACATAAAAGTTGTTTTTTCTTCTCACATCCAAAAGCACACCTTATTGGTGACATTGATTTTGATCACTTGGTTAAAGTGTTGCCAGTCTCCCCCTGTACTGTTGTTCTTATTTTTTATTTTGGAACTAAGAAATACCTTATAGGAAGATACTTTGAGACTATATAATAACCTGTTCCTTTTAACCTTTTCACCACTAAATTTAGCATCCATTGATGGTTCTTGCCTAATTCAATGTTTAGTAAGATGGTTGAAAAACGGTGATTTTTCCAACTCTACTCTTCCTTCTGTATTCATTATTTGGCATTTTATTGTAAGAAAGAGCTTCTTTCTTTCCCATTTGCTAATTTATTATCAATAAGGCCCAGGGGATTCTTATTTAATTCAATGGATTATAATGCATCACCTCTGTATTTATTTTGCTGATAAAATTATCCTAGATTTGATGAGTGGGAGTCCCTTCAAGCTAGCTGGTATATCTTCTGGTAATTCTCTCATAATTTTTGAAAGACCTTGTCCTTTTATTTTTCACGAGAAAGTGTTTCAGACTCATTTTGTACCTTCTATGCACCAGCATTTAACCATTTATCCATGGATTCTTGTTTCCTTTTATCAGGCAAAGGCATTTGGAAACCACAGTCTGGATAATATTGTGTTCTATTAAAAGAATCAATCATTAGAATGAGCACAGTGATATATGATTATGGGATCAGATATTATGAAAACTAGATTGTATATTTTGGAGTAAAGTTTGCCCATCAATTGCTGAAACCAAGAAGGAGGAATATATTAAGTTAAGAAAATAGTTAAATTTTATAGCTGATTTTCAGTTTTAAAAAAAGCATTATTAGAGTCAATAAAAAGGAAACTACATTTTATAATCTATGCTTTTCTTACCAGTAAGCACTATTTTTGTTACAAGAAACTGTCAAAGCTCCCTACTTCTGCAAAATGAATGACACTGTTTAGATCTAAATCAGTTGCAAAATGACCAAATCTTGGCAGTGACAAAATTGACTTGATGTATAACTATATTGCAGATAAATATTTGAGAAATAGAGTATTGATGCAACTGATGAGTTTAAGAAACAGCAGTTGCTCCAGAATGGAAGACATGAAAGATGAGAAGGTCAATCTGTACTGTAGCTGAATCCTGAGGAAGTAGCAAAATATTACACCCCAAGGCAGGAAGAAACTTAGGAAGCCACTGAGGAGTAAAATGTGAAAATAAAAAGCTCTGTCCAGAAAAATTAAGAAACAGGGAATTAAAATGTATAAAAAACAAAAAAAAACAGCAAGTTGCTCAACTAAGTCCAAAAACAATGTGGTGGTGTGAGAACACATACAGAAGTAGCCTACAAAATATTAGGAATAAAATTATTAATCAGTCTTTAGTAATTTTTTTTCTTTGAGACAAAGAAAACTTATTGATAAAACTTATAACAAACATATACCTTAATGAAAATTCTTAGGTCGTATTGCCCCTGTTGGCAGGATATGGGAAGTGGGTGGGTGTCATGGGCAGAGGGTTAGTTAATGATGTCACTGGCAAAGGGCTGCACCATGAGGAAGAAGCCATTTTTAGTTTTGACATCCATTAGAAAGTAACATTTCTGGCAAAAAGGGTAAAAATACTTTGATATTGTCAAAATATGAAGAGTACTGATGCTGATCATGGAAGGGAGAACAAAGACCCAACATACTGAGGTTAGTTGGAGAAAAGAAAATCACTGGTTCACTAAGCCTTTTCCTTTAGCAAGTAGAAGAGGAAGCCAGTGTTTGCAGAACATGTCAGGGGAAAGCAAAGTATAAATCAATGGTTAATGCCTGGTGCTTAATGATTTTACTGTAAGCGGTACGTGAACAACAATGAAACATTATGTGCAATTTGCTAGAAATTTAAAAATAGGACTTGTACAGGGCACACAAAAATGATCGCCAGATCTGAAGGAAGAGGACTGTAGACCTAAGCAAAGAGTATATTAATAGTATTTTTGTGATGACTGTCATAGAGGGGCCTCATGGATTCCTTAGTGAATCAAGCTGGAAATTGCTCTCAGAACTTCCTATGCCTCTTTGCACTTACGGGCAAGGAAATGTGTTTAATTATTAATATACAAGGGATTTGAAGAGTTTGTTTGATGGATTTCACCCTGGAAGCTATAACTGTCACCCGTGGGAAGCTGCTTGGGATAAATGAACTTTCACTTGATACTAACTTTGTTCAGGTGCCTAATTCCAGGATTTACCTAACCTTGTGAAAGCCCAGAAATGTGTTTTTTGTATGACAAGAATGGTCAGGCCCTGAAATGGACTCACATTATTTGCTCAGTGTTGATTAGGGCATAAGCACCCATTTAATAGTTTGTGCTGAATGACTATTATGATCACATGGGAATTCCCACATTTCTCCCTGCTATTGGCTTCATTGTATCCCCCCATCCAATCCATATGTTGATGTCCTAATTCTCAATGTGATGGTAGGTGAAGATGGAGCCTTTGGGAGATAATTAGGGTTAGATGATGCCATGAGACCAGTAGAGTATTCATAATGGGATTAGTGGCTTTATAAGAAGAGGAAGAGAGAGAGAGAGAGATTGCTTTCTGTTTGTCATGTGAGGACACAGTGAGTAGGCTGTCATCTGCAAGCCAAGAAGAGGGCCCTCACTAAGGATCTAATCAGTTGGCACCTTGATCTCGGACTTCCCAGACTCCAGAACTGTGAGAAATAAATGTCTTTTGTTTAAAATATTCAGTCTATGATATCTTGTTACAGCAGCCCTAGCAGAATAAGATGCCCTCATAGATGGGCATAGGAATCAAACATATAATCAGAAACTACTTTATTAATTTATCATAAGATATTTTAGCAGAGGGATTAGAAATACTTCAAGTCCTCATTCTTGGTGAGTTCTCTCTCTATAAGCAGAGTTGCATGGGAAATCAGTTCATAATCAGAAAGTGATTGGGTGATCAAAGAATTAGACCAAAAGGCATTAGAGAAACTGAATGTTAAATGGATGGCTTGATGACCATGTTAAAAAATCCAAGAGACACTTTTCTCTCATCAGCAGTTTTCAACTCAGTTGATCATCTCCTTTATTTCTTGAGCCCTGCCTCTCTCTGCTCTTGAAACTGCACACTCTTCCTGTTTTCTCTCACCTCTCTAAGTGTTCTTTCTCAGTCTCCTTGACTGGCTCAACATATTGTTCTAAGAAAAACATGTATTTTCACCTAAACATGCCATTGTATTTTTCTCATGATTCTCTTTCTCAAATGTTCACCTTCTTCCTTTTTATTCATACAAATTAGTTACCTTTTAAGAATGAGCTCAAGTTGTTTCTCTGTTGTAGAATCTCTATAAAGGAATTCACTTGTATTTGAATCTCCTATATTTACTATTCAGACTAAAGAATAGTTATGGGAAATCAGTGAACTGAATGTATTACAAATACATGCAACAAATACATACATGGATCAAACTTGGAAATAAGTTTGAATGGGAAGAACAAGGACAAGAGCATATGCAAGATGAGACTTTTTATAAAGTACAGAAACATGTATATCTAGTACACATATGTGTCATAAAAACATAACAAAGATAGGAATCATAAGCACAAAATTTAGCATAATGATTTCTTCTAGATGATAGAAATGGGTATGGAAGCTAGATGGAGCACACAGACGGATGCAGTGGTGAAAGTTATTTGTAGTTAAGTTGGAGAATTCTCAAGTATTTGTTATATGATTATGTTTTGTATTTTACATATGCTACATATATTTCATAAGTAGCAAATATGAAATTAAACATATAAAAAGTTTTATTTACTGCATATCAGTTATAATATTCAAAAAAGGAATTAATAAACTGTATTTTATTTAGAAATTCTGCTGCACAACTTAAGGGAGAAGTACTTGGATAGGCTACCCAGACAAAGACTGCCAGGGAGCATGTCACTTGAAAAGGCAGCATCGTGTAGGGCTTAAGGGCACAGTCTTTGCCACCTACCAGCTGTGTAATCGTAAGTAAGATCCTCATTTTCTTCATCTGTAAACTGCAGGTAACAATAATCCCTACTCCTACTGTGTAGGGTTGTTGTGAGGGTAAAATATGTTGTGTATATAAATTGTTTAGAAAATGCCTGGTGTATGGTAAGTATGAGTTACATGTCAGCTCTTGTTGCTTATTGGGGAAGTCACAGGGCAATGGCCCTCAGCTTTGAACTAGGTGAACATCTTCAGAGTGTCACAGTAATAGCCATAAACTAACCAAACTCACATGAGAAGATGTATAAACATTATGACTAACTTATTTGCATCCATGGGGTGGCGACTTTTTCCAGTGATAGAATGCTTGTGCCCCTTGTCTAGAGCATCTATTTTCCTTGTATTGAGAGACCTAGAAATTTCAAATTTGTTGCCAAAAAATGCTGGGGATCATGGCTTCAGAGAGGAAGAGAGTATTTATTCCAGGCCACTCAAAAGTGGCTTGATGAGTCAATTTCCCCTACCCAGATGACGGTATATACTCCTTTTGGTGACACTCAGAGTCATCTTCAGCTGGAAAGTAGTGGGTAAACAGTTCCACCGTAGGATATCAGGATTTCCTCAGGTTTCATTTTTTTTTCCTTTTTGTTGACTCTTTCTATTCGCAGTTTTTCTCCTAAGAAGTTAGAATGCAATTGGTTAATTTCAGTTTAGTAAACTACAATTACAGAGTTATTTTTCCCGAGAGGATAATTACTTCTCTGTGTTTGAGTTAAGGGTGTTTCCAGACTGTGCACTTACACATTTATGGACATTGTTTTTAGAATTCTAACCACAGGCAAAGAGTGGCTGAAATGTTTTATGGGAGGGGCCCATGTGCTAAGGTCCCGGGCCCGAGCAAATATTCTGTAAAGAGCGCAGGTGGTTGTTCCTTCTACACCCAGAACTCTGCTTCCTGTCCAGCCTCTTCTGGAAGGTCTAAAAGATGACATGAAGAAAGCAGGGGCAGTTAGCGAAAAAGAATAGAGATAACAAATGGCTTTAGAGAACAAAAACAGGGCTGTGAATGAGAGACAACTTTTGAAGGAATTGCTGGGAGGAAAAAAGATATTCTTCTACATCTGTGTGTGTGTGTGTGTGTGTGTGTGTGTGTGTGTGTGAGAGAGACGGTGTGAAAACTTTTTCCAAATAGTTGCATTTACAAGGAAATACATGCTTTTTTTCCTCTGGGAAAATAGGGAGGTATATATCCCTTGTCCCCAAATCATTTCTGAGGCTACTTTATGGAAAAAAAAAACTCAAACAAAATGATTAAGTATAAATTTTACTGGTTAACTCTTGACTGCAACCTTATTTCTAAGTTTTCAGGAGCTACTTCACTGTTTCCTCATGAATGATTTATAAGAACCATGGGATTAATGTAGTAAAGAGACTCTTGGGGGCCAGGAGATGGGATTACTGCTCCAGGGCCCTCAAAGTGCCCCTGGCAAGTCTGCAGAATCTGAGAAACTTTATCTTTCTGTTGGCTGACCAAGAAGGCTTCCCCTGGGAGAGGGGGGTGATAAACTGCTTATGGTGTGGACCTGGGAGGTGCTAAAAGGGCTGTCAGATGACATCTTCCTCATCAGCTTGCCATGGAGCTGGCAGTCTCCACCATTAGAATGCTTCTAAGGATGTGACCAGAACAACCTCTGTTAAGAAGACCAGGTGAGGTGGCGTGCGCCTGGAGTCCCAGCTATTTGGGAGGCTGAGACCAGAGGAATTTGAGACTAGCCCGGGCAATACAGGCAAAAAAAAAAACCTTCCTCACAAAAAACAACAAAAAAGTTACCTTTGAGGCAGTAGCACAGATAGCATCTAACGCATTGCTCAGATTGGCTCAGATGCCAGTTTGAGAATAACCCTTGCAGGGCAGGGGCTGTGAGTTGGAGGAGCTGAGGGTGTGAAAAAGGCCAGCACTTTCTGTAGGAAGGTTTAGGAGATAGAGTGTGGTGAGCAAGGTGCAGAAAGGCTTCGCCATTACCCTCTCCTCAGCAGAGGACTGCAGACTCCTAGTAGCAGATAAGGCACAGGAGTGGCAGAGTACTGGCTAGAAGACCAGCTTCCTTGCCTTGGGTGGAGTAACTCTATAAGCATTGGTATTGCCCGTACTAAAATGATATTGGAAATGAGCTAGTCAAACTCGGGATATTCGTGCAGAGCAGGTCATTGTTGAACTTCAAAGGGAAAAAAAAATATATATGTTTTTTTTTCAGTTTTTAAAATTCTACTTGGCAGTTGTTTTCATCTCCTGGTGAAAAAGCATGATCTATATAGAATGGCTGCATTATACTAACCATACTTGGACATTGTTCCAGTCAATTAGGATGCTTCATTTCAACAAGGCCTTTCTCCAGTTCAGAGGAGTTATCACATAGCCAGGTTTACATATTTTTCTGATCCATGGCCTGATATATCCTGAGTATTTCTCATTAGTTTCAGAAAAGAGAGGAAAGGGCCCCATGAAGTCCTCACAACAATCTTGAGCTGTCTTCTGGTCTGCAATCTGTTTAATTGGAACAGAGCCTACTGATTTCCAAATGAGTCATATGTTTTTCTTTCCTTTGGAAGAGATGTCTTTCTTTTTCTTAAAACTGATAATTCTAAAAGCATATGAATTTTCCAAGTATCTATGTGTTTGTAGATTTTTTTTTTTTTTTTGTCAAACTCTTTAAGACCTAGACATTACCAGGTGAACCATTAGTATTTTCACTTTCTATAACTCCAGGATTTAGTTCCTGTGGGATTGTTAGTATTGTTTTTTACAGTGTTATGCTATATATAAAAAAAGTAATATATCTCCACATGACTTAAGGGACTTGATATTTGACATAAAATTATGATCATGTACAGCTCTAAAGCTATGTACAAAAAGATGAAACTGAATCATTTCATTGACTACGTACATTTTCTCCCCAAATAAATTGATTTTAGATGAATTCTCTTCATCTCTTCCACCCTGCTGGGCCCGGCTGCTTGCTGTGAGACACAGCTAAGTAGGAAGGAGGCCGTTGTTATTTGATGGCAAATTAATTCAACAATTTCAACAAACATTTATCGAATGCCTACTATATGCCAAATATAATGCTACGTGCTAGGCATACAAAGAGGAATCAGGTACAGTTCTTGCTTTCAAGAAGTTCACTATTGAGTGAGGCCAGAGAATTGTTTTTAGTTAACCATAATGTAATGTGGCAAGTGTTCTATGGGTGACATGCCAAAGGATTCTTAATAATCTGTATTCTTGGGTGACATCTGAACTGGACTTTGAATCTTAGCAGGTAAAAATCATGGAAAGAATGTTTCAGGCAGTAGGCAAAATCAAAAAATAAGAACAACATTCTATACACTTTAGGTTACCTGGCTACAGTGCACTAGGGTTGAATCTGGGCTAGGAACAAGTAAGAGGTTTGTATCTCTCCCATAAATTTGTAAAGATATTTATAATGTTTTATAATAGGCACAGTGCTTTCCCATGAATTATCTCATTTACTCCTCACAGAAACCCTGTGAGATAAGAATTAAAGAAATTCCTCTGCCTCCAAATGTTCAAATTATGAATGTTTCCTAATCCAAATGCAGCTACTCTATAGTGTTTGTGCTTAGTTTTGAGTACAGCATGCATCCCTTAACGAAAGGGATACGTTCTGAGAAGTGCATAGTTAGGTAATTTTATCATTGCGCAACTATCATAGAGTGTACATACACAAACCTAGATGGCATAGCCTACTCTACACCCAGGCTGTATGGTGTAGACTATTGCTCCTAGCTGTAAACCTGTACAGCATGTTACCATACTGAATACTGTAGAAAATTGTAACATGGTGGTAAATATATGTGTGTTGAAACATTGAAAAGATACAGTAAAAATACAGTATAAAAGTTAAAAAAATATATATATATATATATATACCCTTGTATAGAGCATTTACCATGGATGGAGCTTGCAGGACAGGAAATTGCTCTGGGTGAGTCAGTGAATGGTGAGTGAATGTGAAGGCCTAGGACATTACTGTATACTACTATAGATTTATAAACACTGTATGCTTAGGCTACACTTACTTTATGAAAAAATTTTTTTTCTTCAATAATAAATTAACCTTAGCTTACTGTAATTTTATTACTTTATGCATTTTTAAATTTTTTAAATTTTTTGACTTTTTTTGAGAAGGAAATTTATTTTTTCTTTTTTATTTCAGCATATTTTGGGAGTACAAATGTTTAGATTACATATATTGCCCTTGCCTCATCCGAGTCAGAGCTTCAAGTGTGTCCATACCCCAGATGGTGCGCACCACACCCATTAGGTGTGAATATACCCATCCCCTCCTCCCCGCTCCCATCTCTCCGACACCTGATGAATGTTACTACTACATGTGCACTTAAATGTGGATCAGTTAAACCAATTTGATGGTGAGTCCATGTGGTGCTTGTTTTTCCATTCTTGGGATACATCACTTGGTAGAATGGGTTCCAGCTCTATCCAGGTTTTTGACTGTTTTGTAACAACACTTAGTTTAAAACACAAACACACTATATGGCTGTAGAAAAATATTTTCTTTCTTTATATCCTTATTCTATAGACTTTTTTTCTACTTTTAAATTTTTTATTTAAATTTTTTTACTTTTAAAAGTTTTTTGTCAAAAACTAAGAAATAAATATGTACATTAGCTCGGTCCTACACAGGATAGGATCAGTAACATCACATATATGGAGTTAAACTGTTTAACTCCATATATATGATATTCTAGAACAGGTAAAACTATAATCTATAATAGGAGTGGTAGCCTGGGGCTGGGGTTTGGGAGACTGATTGCAAAAGGCTATGAAGGCGCTTTTGGTGGGATACAAATGCTCTGTATGTGGGTTGTAGGATTGATTAGTTGAATACATGGTTGTACACATTTGTCTAAACTCATAGAACTTGTGCACATAATATAGATACGTTTTATTGTATGTAAAGTATACCTTGAATACAGTTAAGAAAGACAACTGAAAGAGATTTTGCATCATTTTTTTGCATGAATGTTCTAGCCAAATTATATTGTGTGAGAGCCCAAAATTTTATATGAGGAAGTACTATTTTCCTATATATTGTAAGTTATTAGTATAAAAATACAAAATATTAAGTAACTAGAAATATCGCTTCCCAGAGGACTTTCACCCTCCTTTTGGCTTATTTGTGACCAGAAATGATAATAATAGTTTAAAAATGCTCCCAAGTTAGAAATCTTTCTGTATGTAAATTCTAAGTTTGGATTGTTGATAAATTTTGAATATAGCACTGTTTTTTAAACTTCCAAATAAAATTTGTCATAAGCTTGAAAACACCCATGATTTTGGGACTGTAAATAGTGGCCTGCTCATAACATTAAGGTACTTTCATTAGTCATTTTGCTCACAGGGTAGATGAGTATATATTAAATATAACAAATTTCAATTTTTTTTCATGTGTCTTAACTTCTAATGTTTATTATAAAAGAAGAAATTGTGGCTCTTAAGCTATCCATTTCTCTGAGTACCAATATGCTCTTAATAGCAGATTAAATGAGTACAGACCATTCTAAAACAAGGGAGGTCTACAAATTAGGTACAGCATAGCATGTATCTCCTGTTATATACAAAACTTCCAGCTCAATTCAAGTAATTATGAGGCATAAAATGTGACCCGCCACAACACTATAAAAATCCAGACACTCAGTAGACATTTTTGTTTCAGGTAGAACTCCTGAATCTTGAAATAAATGTAATGAGTTCAAGCCTTTTCTTAACTAAGTTCAGTAAAAAACATAATTAGTTAAATGTATTATATTCCATTGTGCCTAGGGAACTGAATACAGTAGCTTGCAAAGTGATAAAAGAAGTCAAAGACTCAGTTTCTTTTTGGGTCCTGGTTTAAAGATAAAATTGAAAACAGAAGATGCTTGAGATCTGATATTTAGCATTATGGCTAGTGTTGGAAATTTGAGGTGTGGGTAAGAGTGCTGCTAAGGGCCATTTCCAATGGGCACTGGAAAGCTGTCCTAGAAACTCAGTGGATGAAAAGGATGGAGCCAGCCTACAGTAGGGATGATTGTTTCATCTATTCTACTACTCTCTGAATGTCTTCTTAGCATCTTAGGTTGGGGGCTAGGGTTCTGGTTCTGCTCATTGCTTCTCCTGTTATGCCCTCCTTCCCTGAGCCCCATTGCCATGGTATCTGGTGGAATGGTGGCATCTGTCAGTGCCATTAGAGCAAGTCATAAGTTTTTCTCCCCCCAACAGCTTTATTGAGATATACTTGACAAGTAAAAATTGTATATATTCAAGGTGTACAATATTTTGCTCTACAAAAACGATTTTATTTATGTATGTATACATTGTATAATAATTACCACAATCAAATTAATACATCCAACACCACATATAGTTATCCTTTTCTCATACATATAAGGATGGACCCTTAAGATCTACTGTTAGCAAATTTTAAGTAAAGAATATGGTATTATTAACTATAGTTACCAGGCTATTTATTAGATTCTCTTACTTTATAACTGAAAGTTTGTACCCTTTAACCAGCATTTTCCCATTTCCCGATGCCTCAGCCCCTGACAACCATGGTTCTGCCTTCTGCTTCCATGAGTTCAACTTTTTAAGATCCCACAAATAAGTGAGATCATACAGTATTTGTCTTTTTGTGACAAGTTTATTTCATTTAGCATAATGTCCTCTGAGTTCATCCATGTTATCATAATTGATAGACTTTCCTTCTTTTATGACTGTATAATATTCCATTCTGTATATTTCTTTATTCATTCATCCATTGATGGAAACTTAGGCTTTTTCTGTATCTTGGCTATTGTGAATAGTGCTGCAATGAACATGGGAATGCAGGTATCTTTTTGAGATATTGATTTCACTTCCTTTGAATTGCTTGATCATATGGTAGTTCTATTTTAATTTTTTGAGAAACTTCTATACTTTTTTTCATAATGGCTGTACCAATATACATTCACAGTGTACAAGGGTTCCCTTTCCTCCACATCCTCAAAACTTGTTATATCTTGTCTTTCTGATTCTTACACATACCATCATGAGATACATCTTTCTGATTCTTATTTACATGTGTCTCTTCATGGATGGAACAAAATAACACATAATGATCATGAAATATGTATATGTTGAATGAATGAACGAATGATGAGCACTGCAAATGAACAGATGCTTTTGAATAAAGATAAACGAAACAATAATGGTTCCAATATAATTCACAATGTAGGAGCCAGCTGGGTCCCATAGGAGAGGGGAACATGGCAGAGGTTCGGGCAATATGGAGCAGTTGGGGAACCCAGAGTAGGTGTAAGACAAGACTAGGTAAAGTAGAAAGCAACAGTATACAGGTTGAAATTACATTTTATATTCATGAACTTCTACCACAGAGATGTGCTACCATAAGAATAGTTTTTTCTTTTCTGAATGAACTAGTTTCCTGAGTGAATAAATGATAATCAAATGAGTCTATTTTCTCACCGTATTCATGCTCTACTTATAAAAGAGTTTTTCTTTATTTTCCCATGAAGATAAAAATTAGAAGTTTCAAAGAGTGGTCAATCAGAGCTATCCTGATGTGCAATGCCATGAAGTATATGACATCTGAATATTTATTTCATGATTTATCACTAAAGTTTGTCAGTAAGTATAAGCCTATGTTCAGATGATGTTAGTTATTAATATATTGACAACCTAATGTGAGGAAAACAGTGGTAACTGTAATTCTTTAGATTATCTTCACCTACATCAGTGTCAATAGGATCACTAACGAATTCACAATATATAGGTAGGAAATTGGCTGATTATATTCTGTTAGTTCTGTGAATCTTTGTTCTGATAGAGAGTCTGTGTAGCAGAGTCTGGTCAGTGACCTTGGTGGGAAGCTATGGTTTAACATATACACATACCGAGCATGCAGATATGGCCCATACGTTTCATGCTTAATCGGTTCCTCATTTAATTTAAATTGACTGGTCATTATGTAGTTTTAGAACCATAGTTTTGATATACCCATTGTATATGCATAAATTTTTCTTTTAATATAGAAATAGACATAGACATTAGGTATATTTCCACTAGTGTTGTGCTCAGTAGGTACCCGGCACCTTATTTTTGAATGAGAACCACACCTATATGGAAATACTGTTAGGGTTTTAAATGGAGCAATTAGGTAACATAAATTGCAGACAGTATATAAGAAATAACTCACTGTAATTGAATATGTCATATGGATAATTATATGGTACATTATGCACCTATCAATCGACAATATAGCCAACTGGTACATCATATGGGACACAAATACTCCATTTAGAACAGACAATAATGGAGTAGGAGCCTTCTAGAACATGGTATGCTTTCATTAATTTTAAAATCAAGCAACTTTTTGAATAAGCTATCACTCACTGAAATCAATATTTTAAAAAAAGTCTTCACTTTTTATCTAGCTAGCATGTTTAAAGATAATTTGTGTCTAAAATTTTATTTTGTCATTAAATATCCAACTGTATAATAACCAATGGGATAGATTTAATGAATCACACCTATTAAACAAATTAGACAGCTGGGAAAAATGTTTTATTTCCTTCTGAGATACTCCTTTTGTACCCTTTCTTCTCAACAGGTTCTGTTACTCCCTTTGCAGGATATATTCTTGTTCTGGCAAAATGACCAGCTTTTCTTTAATGCAAAGTATGACAAGACAAACTTGCTAACTTTCCCACTTTTGAATTCTCTAATTTTCCTTACCACCTTCTTTATGATTTCTTAACTGCCTTTAGCAATTTATTCTCTGTACAGAATTTTTCCAAGGATGGGAATCCACTTGGAATAAAGGTTTTGCACTTAAATGTATTCCTTCAGATGCACTTAAATGTATTCCTTCCAAATACATTTAACTAATACAGTGCATGCACGCACACACACTTCTTATTTTCTTGCTCAAGATCCCAGGGGAGGAGTAACTGGAAATTGATTAAATGAGTATGAATGTTGGAAAACTCCAACAGAATGCAATGATAGAAAGATACATGTGTTAGAAAAGGAGGAAATTAAGAATCTCTGGGCTCCAAAATAAACTTGGGATCTATTAGTAACTCACCTAAGTACTTTCACCCATTAACGGAAGCCCACTGAACAGCAGGCAACACAGGGAAGAGAAGCACCAGGTTTTAGATAAACCTGGCTACCTCATCTACTTTTGAGAGTCAGGCCTTTTGGAGCCTGGATAAATCAGAATCCACCAAGAACAGAGGCAATAACATTTTACAGGTGGTGGGATCAAAAGCTTTCCCCTCCAGGGAAAAATTGCTCTATTATTTTCCATTTCTAGCATTGGAGTTAGAATTCAGATTGACTCTCCCATGAGTATAGTCTGGCCAGAGCCTTCTGCAAAAAGGATTTCACTTACCTGATTCCTTTATGTAATTTTGGGCCTCCAGTGGTGGCTTCAAATTTTAGGATCTCAGCAGAGCAATTGCAAAAACATCCCTGTGATGTACAGTTGTTTCTTAGAACATATAGATTTATCGGATATTATAGAAAATTCTTAAAATGAGAAGAGCGTGGTGTGTGTGTGTGTGACAGAGAGAGACAGAGGTAAAGAGATAGAGATCAGTAAATAACTCTCTACTTTGTTATGATATGAAAATATAAGTAATCAGCACTTAGATTAATTCTACATGTATCTGTCTCCATTTATATTGAGTCAATTATCAAAATCATGACTGAATTAATTTGCTATAAATACCATACATATTTAGTAGAGATGAAGTGCACTTGAAACCTGTATCATATCTGTGTATGTGATTTTAAATATAGTCTCTTAAAATTAGCAAAATATGAACATAGTAACTGTCTCCTATATAAGGTCATACATTAAAATATTATTCTTCTATGTAAAAACTTCCAAAGGATTTTTTTTTCTCCCTTTTTTAGATACAAGATATCAGACTACCAAGGAAGGACCCTTCCTTTCAGTGTTCACCAGATGTACAATTCAGGCAGGGACTGCTATGGAGTACAAAGTGTGCTTTTCATCCAAGTGTCCAGAGAAGGGTCTTGTAATAACAGGATTTGGGCCAAGTACTAAGCATTTGTTTATAATTGATGAGGATGTTAAAATAACTATTATTCATTTCAAGGCCCCAAAGTGGCAGATGTGTTCTACAGCTGAGAAATGGAGGGCTTATGTGGGTAAGGTGTTCTTATTATGTTCTAGATGAGGTCAAATATATCTGGTGAGTATGTAAGAAGGCACCATTTAGTTGTTTTTTTTTTTTTCCATATGCCAGGCACTGTGCTATAGCCTGTGAAGTAGGTATTGTGACCTTCACTTTACAGTAAAGGAAAAAGTCCTAGAAAGCATAAGCGATTTGTACAATAACCAATTGGTCATAAGTGCCAGAGAAGTAGGTTTTGGGGTTTCCCTCTTGGTCTGCATGATTCCAAACTAGTACTCATAGCTGCTCCACTCCAACAGCCCATTGTAGTTATAAAATTTGTTAGTAACTTGCTGAAGTAGAAATATTCAGAAAAAAAGTGACTGTGTTCTATTAGTATGAAGGCAAGAATAATTGGGCATCAATAATGTATGTGGTTATTTTTACAGGCTTTACAATAATTTTAGATTGACCATATTAGAGTTGATTTAATTAATGCTCCTCTGAGTAACAGGAAAAATTAACCTTTCAACTAGGTTTCTTAGACAGTTATGAAATTTAAACCTGAAAAGAAAATCGTAAAGGTCACTTGACTGGATTATCTCACTTTGTAGAGTAAAAGTTTTAGGAGTTTGTGTTTGGTTATAACACATGTGTGATCACCTAAGTATCTCCCACTGTGTGTTTGCAAGTCTGTGTTGAAGGTGAGGAGATTGTCATATTTATTGGGAGTCAATATATAATTGTGTTGCATCTATGAGATTGACGTTAAAAAGAAATGAAAATCTGTAGTCAATGAGAGGAATTAATGTGAGTTTGCATCTTCAATTGTATTAGGTCAGTCAGAATCATCACTGAATTAATTTTCTATAAACTTCACATGTGGAGCCAGTATATGTGCAACTTATGTCACATTTTTATGTGAATTTAATTTCATTGTCTTATTCTAGCTCACTACTTTTCTGACTTTTTCAAGTGTAAGAATCCTTTTTTTTGAAAAAAAAATCAAAATGTTACTGGAATTTCCACATGATAGTAGTACTTTTAGCATTCAGTAATGAGGAAATGAACAATTTCAAAAAGTTATTCTCAATTCTTAAATAAATTTTTATTTCATGAATGTCAGAAACATCTCCACACATTTCAGAAGCAGTGCTCCATATATGTAAGGGAACTATTCATTATGTAGACCGCATCTGATGTGTGCATAGATTCTTTTAGGTTGCTGTAATTCCATTTCACTCGTTTATTCACTCACCACATTAATTTTTCGTTTAACACATATTGACAGCAAGTGCCTGATGCTGTGTAGGGCAGTGGGTATATATTTGGGGTCAGGTAGGCTGGTTCCTGACTTCTTGGAGCTCAGGGTATAACATGTGCAATGGAAGGAATTTAAAAGATACGGGGAGAGCACTATTAGTGGCACTTGGCCTACTTTAGGTGTCAGACAATGCTTCTTGAGTTAATGGCTCACCTGAAAGACTAGATGGATGAACCAGTCCGAGAAAGGCTGTAAGAGAATGGGCACAGTGCTAGGAAAGCCATAGGCCACTGGCTTGGCCACTGGACCTAGCTCCAGTCCAGAGCCCTTTTCATATGGGGTAGGAAATAACAGTTTCCTTATTCTCCATTGAATGAATGAAGTGGAATGGCTGAGACCAGGAAAAACAAACAAACAAAAAAAACATTTAGCAAGGCCCTGGTGAAAGCATGGGATTATCAAAAGGGACTTACGTTATAGAAATTCTTATACTGGGATGCTCAGATTCCCTGAGCTCAAGGCCCATCACATGTGCTTCCTCTCAGGGATAAAGGCCTTCTTGCTGAGTCCCTCCTGGGGACTTGCTGAGTCCCTCTTAGAGGTCAAGGCTGACCTTTCTTCCAAACACCTGGTAGAGTTCTCCTGCAGCCATGCATTTATTCACAAATATTTAATGAGTGCCTGCTACGGGGTAGGCACTCTTCTAGTAACTAGAGATATATAGAAAATTTCTGACTTCAAAGTTTACATTCTAATGGGTAGGTGAAAAGAAAGAATATGAGATCTGTTAGATGATAATAAATGCTATGAAGATAAAGCATACTCAACAAAAGAGAAAGATGGGGGCGGGGGAGACCATTCTGTATGAAGTGTGCAGACTTAGTGTCTCTGACCAGATGACATTTCAGCCGAGACCTAGAAAGAGTAAGAAAGTCCCATTGTTACATGTCCCATATCCTATTAAATCAGAAAGAAATAATATGAACCCTTCTGCTTCTGTTCAAAGGCCGAGCCTCTAAGGTCACAGTTTCTGCCCATGATTTGTTGCTTCGTAGGGTGACTGGCAGTGTTAATATTTATTTCATTCAAGAAAAATCTGAAGGGAGGAACTATTTTGTGAAGGTCTTTTGACCCTATCCAGCCTCTAACAAATCTCTCAGCTTGGTACAGTAGTTTCAACTGTTTGCTGACATCTATAATAAGTTATTATAACCTTTGCTACTTTGAGGACAATTTTTTGACCTCACAGTATAGTTTTATTTATTTTATCAATTTTATGGTCCCATAAGAAGAATGTGGAAGAAATATTTGGGAACATATATGTTAGTCATTAGGGATGATCCAAAAATGAAATTTTTCTCACTCTATGTGTATTGGTAAGATGGCCTTTCTCTCCCAATTTGAACTTAGCCTTGACTGTGTGATTTATTTTAGACAATAAAATGTGAGGTGAAGTGGTTGGTATGTGTCACTTCAAGGAAGATTTAAGAACTATTGGGTAACTCACACCATGTTTTCTTCTCTGCCTCTAAGATTATGGAAACCGTGTGTTGAGAAAGAGTCTTTCGTTAGCTGGGTTCTTGAGTGATAACGTTCGGTTGAGTTCCCTGTCTTATCTATAATAGGGTTAAAAGAAATAAACTTTGTTGTTGAAACCCACTAAGATTTTGGTGTTTGTTGTTGCATTTTAACTTAGTTTATACTGGCTGATTCAGCAGGATAGAGAGTGTTCTAGTCTCTGTACCAAACTAGAGTTGCCAGTTGGGCATTTACCTATAAAAGGTTTCCACTGAGCTAGGAGCATATCTTTCATGAAAAGATGACATGCGATAGCCAGAGAAGAACTGGAAGAGAAGGCCAGGAGAAATTGGATCTTACATTAAGCTGAAGAGACTTAAATGACATCAATGGTCTTTACCACAAAGATGGGGAAACAAATGGAGCAAATGCTATAATGCCAGTAAGGTCAAGCATTTAAGGAACATTAGGCATGTGGCAGAATATTTCTTTTACATGGTATCTGATATATCCTGCCAGAATTAAGGTGGGAAGTAAAAGCACTGCTAAAGGATAGACAAGCACATTCTTCTCAAACACAACCCATGCCCCAGGATGGGATACTTTGTTGAACACTTTACATTTGCTCTTCCAGAAGCACTGAGAGTCTGACCTGTAAGAGTTTTCTTGTCTTCTGGCTTCTCATTAAGTTTGGGCAATAAAGAGGCCTCATCAGAAGATCAAGAATAAAAGGAGAGTGAAGCAGAAGTACATGGTCTTACTGACTGTATTCCTCCCAAGTTGCTATCGGTTGGTTGTATCCCTTTTATCCAAAGCCAAAGCTCTTGATGTGAACCTTCTCCAGATAGTCATTTTCTCAGGGTGCTGGTAACAGGTTCCTGTTCTCATTCCTTCTGGGTATGGTGTGGTAATAGCACCCTGCTCTTTCTGGCTGGGGACATTTGCATCTTCCCTTGTTGGTTCCCCTAAGCCTTGCCCACACTTTTGTAAATGGTTCCTTTAATGAATTGCTCTTAATTACTCCATCTGAGAGTGCCATCTGTTTCTTACCAGGAGTCTGACTACTAGAGGTACCTATTTCCTTACTGTTTTCTACTTTTCTCCCTTTCTCTACCTTTTCCAGCGCAAGCATCAGGGTAGTCTTTGTCTTCATGCTTAAGAGGCTCATGATTCTTAAAGTAAAATTCACCCTTTATTCTGTGGACTCTCATAGTCTTCATGCACATAAGGACTCTCTCTCTCTGTTCTGCTGGGATAAAATTTTTGAAGTGGGAATTAGGCCCTTACTGGGATCCTTACTGTAGTCTTTTAATTTCCATTTAGAATTTTAAATGCCTAAAGAAAAAGAAGTTGTTGCAGAAAGATTAGAAATTACAGATGATAATTGTGGCTAATCATCGCCAACATTTATGAGTAGTGCATACTATACATTGACTACCTTTCTATGTGTTTTACATGAATTAACTAAAAAAATTCTGAAATACTGTGTACAGAGATAGAATTTTGTATATCTTTTGACTTTTCTTATGCAATGAAGTATTATTTTTAATGAAAATGAGATCCCAGTAGGTATATTATTTTGTAGTATCCTTATTTTTCCACCTAAGTGTAATAATTTCTCTAGGCCAATATTATCTACAGTATGATCTACATCATCACTTTTAGTAGAAGCAAAATATTACATTTTATATTTATGCATTCTGCTATTGTTGGATATATTGTTTCCAGTTTTTTTCTTTTGCTAGTATGAGCAAAATAATGAAAAGTATCCTTGTATATAAATCTTTGGCATATTTCTGATTACCTCTTTACAGTAAATTCCAATGCCTCGAATTACAAGGTGAAAGGATATAAACATTTTAAGACTTTTGAAATTACTCTAAAGAATCCTACTGAGAGTTGTAGCATTTTCTACTTATTAGCAAAACAGTGTTTCTACATATCCTACTCAAGCAGGTTATCATTGTTAATATTGATCTTCCCCAATAATAATTATTATAATTATAATAGTTGAAAAATACCTCATAGCATTTCTTCAATTGTTAGTAGGACTGAGAACATTTAAAACATTTATTGTTATTTACATGCTCTTTATTTTGTGAAATGTCTCAATGCCCTTTGTCTATTTTTCCATTAGAATGTTTGGCTTATTAATACCAATGTGTTCATTTTTAATTAAAGTTACACATTACACATATAGTTTATATGGAGTCACTTGCTGTATAGTTTGTTAATAAAGAGAGTAGCACCCATTCCTCCTGCCCTCTGTTTCCTCTTCCCCAGAGACAGCCACTTTTAACATTTTGAGCTGATTTTTCTAGTATTTACCTTACATTCCTAAAACATGCTAGTTAGTTGACTTTCTACTATGTAATATGAAGATTCAGCTCTTTTTCTCATTATTCTCCAGAACATGATTCTTATTATTCCATTCTCATACTGTGGTTACATCATTATTTTGGTTAAATTAATATTAATTCTTTATATTATTATGAATATACATGTTTAAAGATGAGCCATGTTAAGCTATTATTATTTTCCTTTCTTGCACAATTCCTTTTGTTTCCCCTGAATAAAATGTCTTTTAAAAAAAAATTGTCATCTTTTTGCTTATTTTCTACATATTTATTAATGATGGCCCGAAGTTATTTTCTTTCTATTCTCATTCATATTAGATATGCTATCAAACTAATCTTCATAAAAATGTCTTTCAGAGAGTTATAAATTACCCCAATATAGACCAGTAACCTTCTTTACCTGGCTCAAATAAGATATCTCAGCATCTCCCTTTTATTCTCATCCATAAGATTTCCTTTGCTTTTCTTCAGTGTTGCACTTCTTGTTTCCTGTACCTTAAATATTCCTCTTTTTTTTTTTTTTTCTTTAGTGCCTCATTTCTGATAGAGTACATCTTTTGTACCTTTCAGAGTAAGGGTGGATGGGGCTAAAATTTTAGATTTTACAAGCCTGATAGTGTCTTTATTTCTACTTGTGCACTTGGCCTGAATCTTTGGCTGGATAGAGAATTCTAGCCTGGAAATAACTTCACCAGAATTTTGAAGCATTGCTTCCAGTTTCGAATCTGAAGCTATTCCCTCTCCTAATCATTTGGCTGTGATCTGTTTTTTTTACTCTGGGCACTTGTAGGATCTCACCTTTGTTTCCAGAAATTTGAAAGTTTTGCAATGGTGTATCTTGTTGGAGATCCATTTATATCATCTAGTGCTGAGAATCTGATGGATCCTTTTAATTTGGACACATGTACTTTAGTTCTGGGAAATTTTTTTTTGACAATTTCTTTAATATTTTTCTCCCTCAGTTCTTTCTTTTTGGTTCTTGTATTATTTGTCTGTTGGATTCTTTTTGTCTTTTCTGTTTATTTCCCAATTTTTTTTCTTCTTCTTTTGTCTGTAAAAAAAAAAATCTTCTGGTTGGTTACTTCAAATTTATCTTCCAATTCTTCTAATGTATTAAAAATATGTTTTTATATTTTTAATTTAAAGATCTGTTTTTGTCCACTTAGTTTTTCTGTGTTATGGCATGCTGTTCTCATTAATGGTTCTAATAATTGATGATCTTAGGAGTAATAATAGTCACTGCCCATTGCCAGTGAGGCTTGGGTTTTTCTGGCACTTCTCTCAGAAACTGAGTAGGTTTCTAATCTAATTGTGTCCAATAGATATAAAGATGAGGAACTTAATATAATCAATTTGTTTAAGTTTGAAGCCTGAGATTTTTTTGGTGTTTTGTTTCTGTGTTTTGACCATCCTTGTTAGCTTAAAGGCTGCTGCTTTGTAGCAATTTGAAATATCCTCTTGAGTGGGGTGCCCACCCTTACCCTGGGCTTAGTCCTTTTTTCTGCCAGGGAACTTTTAATGGAATGTGCTTAAGCAAGGCCAGGGTCACCAACCTCATTTTCTGTCAAGGTCGCCAGTTTACAACTTGTGAGAGTTTCAATATGGGGTACAGAAGCAATTGGCTTTTTCACCCTTCAAGAATCCTAATTGGGAACTCTTAGTCAATCTAGATTGCTTGCTGAAGGCAGAGTGTGTCTCTAATGCTATATTGCTTTCTCTGCAAGCAGACTGGCCAGCTTTAGCCTGAGTTTATCCTTTTTCTTCCTTCTTCTTCTTCTTCTTCTTTTTTTTTTTTGTTTATCCTTTTTTTTTTTGGTAGAATTTGGCTGAAAATTAACCATCATATCCCTACATTCTGAAATGTCCCAACCATTTGTAAACTACATCCTGTGTAAAACTACTGGTCTGTGGTCCAGAATGGGTCAACCTACACTTTGGCCAAGTGTTCTGCTCTCACATAACAAAGACCTCTATGTTGTATCCTGGAACGTCTGAGTCGTCCATAGCTGCTTGGAGCTCCTCCCTTCAAGCAACTCCATATTTTAGGCTCTGTTTCTTGCAATAACTTGCTTTTGGGCACCAACTTCTATCTTAATCAGTTATTGATTCATTTAACTGTTAGTAACAGAAAACTAACCCAGCAGTTGTTTGAACAGGTAAATTACTTTTTCTTTTCTTTTCTTTTTCCCCTATTTAACATGTCTGAAAGTTCATAGTCCTGGGCTAGTGCATCCTCAGTGACCCAGGCTCCCTCTGTCTTTTCCATTTGCCATCTCTAATGTGTGCTTTTCACTCTTGTGGTTGTTAAGAGGGCTGCTATAGCTTTTTCTTTCTATGGAGAAGGGCAAAGGCAAAGGGAAAGGGCATGCCACCTGATTTTCTCTCTTTGAGAAGGTTTTCCTGAAAGTTCCACCTAATAACTTCTGCTTGTGTCGGATTGGCCTGCCACGGGTCACATGACCTCTGCTAGCCTGATCCCAGATGGAATTAGTATGCTGTGGATAGAAGCAGTGTTTGTCAAGCCAAAGTGTGCCTGAGATATGGGCCATTTGTCCTAGCCCTCAGTCAATATGGGCTGACCTTTTATTTCAGCCTTCTGTCTCCTGACTGAGATCCAGCCTGACTCTGTACAGATTAGTGGGCTCTTCCACCCTTTAGTGCTGCAGAGCCTGCTCTTCCCCTCTGCCCTGAATCAGCATCATTTTCTCTCTACCCGTTTTCTACTGCCTCTGCTTTGCTCAGTCAGATCCTAATTATAGGAGGTTTCTTATTGAATGCTTTAACTACAGTACATTAATTTAAACGAGCTCCAAAGATTTTACAGTGTGGTGAATCCCTCCAACCTTAAGCAAAATATTCAATGTAAATTTGAAATGCATTTAAAAACGTATCAGGGCGTGTAAGTAGATCTATATTTAATTTCTAGTTCTGTTAGAGGGAACATGGAGGCTAAGAAAATCCCTTATCAATTTTAACTAATGGTATATAAATTTGGCTTTAATGAGAATATGCTGATCTGTATTTATTTTCCCATTATTAATGTCATTCTGATGTTGGTTCTTCCTTGTCCTTTATTTTTGGATCCATGAATCTGTTCTATTAGAGACCAAAGCCAACTGGACAGAATTCAGAGCTTCAAGTTTCTCACCAAAAAGCATCATGAGAAATGCATGAATAAGCAAAATAGATTTTACTGAAGAAGAGGAGAGGAAAAAAGAGATTTATATCTCATATCCTACAATTTAACAATATATTTTAAACAAAGTCTTTTCTTAGTAGTTCTGCCATGGAAAGTCTCTCTTTCCTTTCCCTGTCTGTGCTCTGCCTTGCTGCCTCCTCTTCTTCCCTACTGTGTTCTACCCTCTGCCCTTTGTCAACTCAGACCTTTCGCCCTCTGTTATACAGGTCAATTCCATTCTGACCTGACTCCCACCTGTAGAGTTGTATATACAAACTCAGAAAGGTTCTTATCAAAGAAAAGTTCTGCGCTGTCCTCAAAAGAGAGAGGACAGTACAAGAGTATATAAATAAAATAGATACCTATTAAAAAAAGAAGAGAGATAAGGTTGTTTTTGAGTAAAAAAAAGTTTTCCTTTATGATATAATCCTGTAGTTTTCAAAGCAGACTGAAATCAAGAGAAATATAAATGCGTTTTGTGAGATTTTATCACTTCCAAATGTATCGTTATACTAGTTTGTAGACTATTTTGGCTATTCTTTGCAGACACACACACACACACACACACACACACATATATATATATATTTTATTTTTTATTTTTTTTATTTTTTTCAGATCATAGTGGTAGAGTAAGAAGATGCTGCTGAAACATTAGAACTCCCTTGTTTCTCTGTATATATATTTATACATCTTTATGCATCATGGCTAAGATCCTTGGTTGTCCTCTTTCATAAAGGAACTCTGATCCTTCCTGGCAGTGAGGTGTGGACTTTTGAGTAACTTCTCACCAATGGGATATTATTAAAGTGTTACATGAAACTTCCAATAAGTGTCCTGCTTTGTCCATTTCTTTTTATTGCTGACCAGAATACAGACATGATGTCTAGAGCTCAAGTGTCCATCTTGGACCATGAGGGGGAAGCATGTGCCGAGATGGTAGAGGGGCGAGACAGAAGGACCCTGACATCATGGAGTACCAAGGTAGCTTTTGGTTGCTTATATCCAAACTTTATGTCAGAATGAAATAAGCTTCTATCTTGTTTAAGCCATTCTGTTTTGGACTTTTTGTAATATACAGCAAAACCCATTTTTAATGACACATGTGTGCTTTTATTCTAAATATTTTATATAATCCAAGAGCTGTTTACTTTATAGCTACACTGACCTCTAAAACAGTGGCCTCCAAAATGAGGTAAACAAATACCAAGATGATCCACTGGATATAGGAGAAAAATATTACAAAATTTCTCTTTTTTAAATCTAACAATGATTTAATAAAAAATTAAGATTTACTCACATTCAATTAATGGGTCAACTGTGGCATCTTGACTCTGCATGTGGGACAGTCATGAATCCCAAGGGAAGCTGTACAAATGGAGGGCTCCGTGGTTGCACCCTTTAGTTTGTTTTTAGCATAATGCAACATTTAACCTGTTACTTTTTAGGAGAGTTACAGATCATATTCTCTAATTTTAACTAAACTAACCTGCACAAAATGGCTAAAATACTTAAAATATTTTATGAAATGAACTTTAGATTGAAGATAATTTTTATACAAATAAACAGCAAGCAAGAAAATGGCAGAGTAGACACTGTTCTAAGTATGAGTTCTCTTTTTACTGATATTATAAGGTGATTACACCACCCCTATTATACCGCACTAGAGTATTGTTATTATTTTCAGTGTTAGGAAAACAGTTTTGGTATTGTTAATAGATACAACAAACTGCTTAAAAATATTGTTTATTCCATCTTAATCTTTTCATAATTTATATTAATATTTTTGTGTCTGTTTATGGTATATATGATATGAACACAGTAATAGATATGTATGATTTATAAGTAAATATATTTACAAGTGTGGGGTAAAGATTTTTTTTTTCTGATGAGTGAATTAAAAAATGTTATTTTTTTTAATTTTGGGAAGTTGAAAACCTTTTTATACTTCCAACCATTCCTTGTTTAAGATTTGAAAGGAGGAAGTGAGGGATAGGCCTCTTTCCTGCAGTTAAAATCAGCCTATTTCTGAACTAAAGCTGCAATCACTCTGTGCACAGCTTGAAAAGAGATTATGATAAGCACGTTTTGTTTCTCTACTCTTCCAGTTTCCCAGCAAGCCTGGCCGAAGGCCCAGGATGGAAGGAAATACGGAAACTAGGGATAATAGTAGCAATAACTGGTGTCATCGAGTGAAATTTATCTTAATTCTTGAACCATCTATCTCTCGGATCAGGCTTCAATTACTCACAATACTGACACTAGGCAGTTAAGTCCGCTTATTTCAACTCAGAGGCTATGTGGGATTCACTGTTTGTCTGAACAACATTTCCTGATATTAAAATTGAGAAATTTAGGTCCAATGTCATTCTCAAATTCTATCTGGAAAATACAGCTACTCTTTTCACCAGGAGCTAGGATTGTCGGTAATACATCTTTTGTTTTTGTTACCGCAACAGTGATTTCTTGGTATAAATCTCTTCAAGTATAAGGCTAAGAATACCCAACAATGGAACTTCAGAAGATTTGGATGTCACTAGAATAAAAGTCAGAAATGTCTATAGTTATGCTGAACCACAGTAAAATATCATTTTCCAGAAAGGCATGAACACAGTTCACAGGTTTCTTTTTCCCTGAGAATGAGACGTGAAGGGGGATCCCAGTCATACCATGTTTAGAGTGATGCGTAGTAAATCCCGTGTGGCTTGGGCCTCTCCATCCTTCCTGTGTTATTTCTGATGTTGACTAACCGAGGCTGCCCACTTTGTTTCTTATTCCACAATGCAACGTTTGTGTGTAGGGCTACCTTACTGTTCACTTCCAAAGATTCCGTTCTTAGTAACAGTAGACTCAAAGTATTCTGAGCCTGGATTTAATCACAGTTTTGGGGTGTGAGAGTGAGGATGTGAAGATACATTTGATCATGGGGGGATGGGAGGGAAGGATGGTCACAGTGAAGGCCGGCACGACAGAGGGCTGGGTGAGAAGATGTGGCTATCTTTTAGTTTATCTATTATAAATGACAACTAGTATTACGGTGAGTTGGTGGTCAAATTACAGATTCCCTGTGTAATAAGTAACAGAAATACCACAGGGTTATGAGAAAGCCAGAAAGTTAGAGATTGGCAATGTGGCAGAAACTTTCTCTGCTCTGATTGCACTACTCTTTAAAGCAGTTGAAAATTGCCCTGTAATAAAAAAAAATGGGCAAATGGAGAATGCAATGGTGTTTGGTAATAATGAGCAGCAACCACAATTTATAGGCTGATGTAGTTAAAAAGTACGATGATTTCTATTTTTAGTAGCTTTACTGAAATATAATTCACATACCAGACAATTCACTCATTTAAAATGTACAGTTTGTTGGCTTTTAGTATATTTACAGAGCTGTTCATCTAACATCATAAGCAAATTTAGAATATTTTCATTACTCCCCAAAGAAACCCCATTCCTCTTAACTGAACCCCCTAATCCCTTTATCTTCACCAGTACTAGGCAACAACTAATCTTTCTGTCTACATGGATTTGCTTATTCTGGTCATTTCACATAAATGTGTCAAATAACAGGTAGTCTTTTGTGGCTGGCTTCTTTCACTTAGAATAAGATTTCAAGGTTCATTCATGTTATGACAGGTGTTAGTATTTCATTTCTTTTTATTTCTGAATAATATTCTATTGTATGGATAATACTACACTTCATCAGTTGATGGGCATTTGGGTTGTTTCCATTTTTTGTCTATTATGAATAATGTTAACAATACTAGTCTACAAATTTTTGTGTGGACATGTGTTTTAGTACACAGGGTATATACCCTAGGAGTAGAATGACTAGATCATTTGAAAAATGTATTTTTAAATGTTGAGTTACTGGCAGACTTTATCCCAATGTGAGTGCACCAATTTACATTCCCATCAGCAAAATATTAGGGTTTCAATTTCTCCACATCCTCGTTAACACTTACTATTATTTGATTATAATCACTCTAGTGGGTGTAAAGTAGTATCTCATTGTGGTTTTGATTTATATTTCCATGATGCCTAGTGATGCTGAACATCTTTTCATGTGTTTACTGGCCATTTGTATATCTTATAAATCGATTATCAGATTTACGACTTGCAAACATTTTCACCCATTCTGTGGGTTGTGGTTTTGCCTTCTTGATGGGTCCTTTGAAGGATGATGATGTCTAAGAGCACATTTTGGAAGATACCTGGTCCTGAGCTTCCCTGACAGCAAAGGTGGAGACAAATTTTGTACACAGGTATTTATTTGGAAGTGATCTCAGAGAGCAGGAGTGAGGAGTGGGGGATTGAATGCAGGAAGGATGGAAAGATAAAAAGGAAGATATGTAATTGAGGCAGCAACTGGGGTGGGTGACTGGTACTTGATCCCTGCTGGGACTTTCTGAGAAGCTTTATAAAATATGTTTGAGAACTTTCCAATCTCAGGACAAAAAGGGGATGTTTTAGTCATCACTTCCCATTCACCCATTTGTCAATGGTGGTCCCAAGGGCACTAAGCTTCTGGGATGTGCATGATGAGTGCCGAGCTGGGTTCCGATGGTATCCGTTGCTGCACACTGGATGGAGTCCTGGGGCAGCAAGCAAGAGGAGTGTCCTGCAGAGCCCAGGCAAAGGGCTGTCTGGTGGCATCTGCACTAAGCTGGTTGAACTTCCACTGAACCTGTTAGTGTGGCGGTGGCTGGAGTAAGGGGTGTGGCCAAGAGAATCTGAAGTGTTATACAAGAGATATCTGTCCTAATAGGTAACAGAATTACTAGAAGTTCATGAAAAAGCCAGGAGTGACATGGTGAAGGAAATATTCGTAATAGTCCATTATGATTAAGATGAAGTAAACTAACATTGTGGATAATTTCTGGTAATATAATAATATGGTTCATTTGAACAGCAATTAGCAGTTAAGTGTTTTGGAAAACATCTCATTTAATCCTTAAAATAACTCTAGGAGGTAGTAATTATTAGCTCCTTTTTTTAAGATGAGGAAATGGAGGCTCGGAGATGATGAAATCTCTTGCTCAAGGCCACACAGTGAATTTTGCCACTGTTTAGTCAAAGCTTGATGATAGAAATATTGATTCTGTACTGTCTGAGGTAAACATATTCTGCCCGTACCTTCAGGGCAGGAATTTCAAAATCATGTGAGTACAGGGGGCAAGCAGGCAGAGTTGATGACAGAAATGGTCAAAGAGGGGACAGTGGCTCATGGGATGGTTGTTCTTCAGCTTACTGGATCTCCTTGTGTGGAAATGCCAGCCCAGGGTGCCTGACACTACTAAACAAAAGCAAACGAATGCTGGAATTGAATCTTATTTGAAATCTCCCAATTTAAATGCAGGGGAAGAAAAAACCCAAAACCTCATGGACCAATGAAAATACATCTATGGACCTATTTTCTGTCCATTTGTGACCTCCACTTCAGATGCTCTAAGCCTCCATCATGGGACTGTGTACCTAACACAACATTTAGTCACTTCTCTAGAACTAGGATTACAGCATTGTGCTTTTGGAACATTGTACTTTTGGCTCACATTGAGGTGTGTGAAGTCCATGATAAGCAACACAGTCATGCGTTTATTCTAAGACTGTTTGGAGGACGTTGTTCACTACATTAATCCTCATTGTAAAGCTGATAGAAAAAATTTCTCTCTGGACTCCATATCAGAAATAGCTGCACTTCTCATAGAAAACATTGTTTTACTGTTATGGATGCTGTAAATCATGTAACTGATCATACATTTTCACTTGTTTTGCCTTCTAGAAAGTTCAGAGCCAAATTTGTTGCCTATAATAAAGTATTAAAGTAATACACATTATTGGGGTACTGATTGTAAAATGATTTTATTTCATTTTTTGCTCTTATCTTACTCCATTTGTCCTTGAAAATAATCTTGTGTTGGATAGATTTTAAAGCTGCTACACACACACACACACACACACACAAGATAGGATATAAATGATACATCTAGTAAAGGTTAGAATCAGAGTTTAAACTCAGAGCTTCAATTCTGAGTCCAGGCTTCTCTCCTTTATGACATAGTTTACTTATGTCTGCAGTCTCTGAAACTACAAGTACGTGGACCTTAAGCTTCATACGTGTATTTGGTTATTTCAGTGCAGTGAAATTGATTTTTTTAAAAAACATGCTTCTTGGTGTGAGAGAGAGAGAGAGAGTGTGTGTGTGTGTGTACACATGGGATGCCATGGAGTTTAAAATGGGGCCAAGAGATTGCTTGAAATTGTTAACCCTGTTGATACAGCCAAAGCAGGGCTACAAAAAATTTGGCTCTCAATTTCAGGCCATTTAAATTGTGTTCATGAGAAGGTGCTGAATGTGTGTGTGCATATAAGAGATTCAGTTCTGTGTTCAGTTTGCCTGGAATCAGAGGTAATGCTTAGAGAAGGCAAGATGACAAAGGCCTGGGCAAGTTGTGCAGCTAAAATCAAGCAGAACATGTATTCTGCTCACCTGCTGTTCAGTGGGGTTACTGGAGAAGCTTGAGACACCACACTTGCTTTCATATAGTCTTCAGTCCTAAAGTTTTTGAAATCTTGTTACACAGCTTCAAAGGAGCACCAAAATTTTCCCTGCCTAGCCCATTATTGTATTATTAACTTACCATCCAAAAACCCATTCAATTTCTTGTTCTCTTTTACCTTTAGGCATTTAATTATATCTAAAACCATAAGACTATGAAAGCTTTCCAGGGGTCATTAGTTTAGCCTTCTGCTGCCAGGCAAGAGTATTTTTTAACATTTCCAGAACGGTAGATTTTATAACCTCCTTTGCAAACACGTTTTGGCATTTAATCTGTTCTTGCCTTATACTTAGCCTGCCTCCCTCCAGCTGTAACTTGGGCACGGTTCTTTATCAGTGAGGAAGAAAAAAAAAAATCAATGATCTATACTGGTGTTTTTGTAACTTTACAGAGAGTAACCTGAGGTTCTTGTTAAGATGCAGATTCCCAGGGCACCAGCTCCAGAGGTACAGATTAGAAAGCTCTTGGGAAGGACCAAGGAATCTGTAATATTCTCAAGCACTGGGAGGGAGAGGCTTTTTCATTCTTGAAGAAGCACTGCTCTATACCTTAGAACAACGAGCCTCAGACTTTCGAATGGGGTTTGCTAAATTTAAGTATAATTGCCTAGCCCTCCTCCTGAGTAATCATATTTTACCTATCTGAAATTGGACCTTGGAATTTATAGGAATACTCCTAGTGAAAATGTTCACCAATGTTTGGGATCTATGGCACAAGATCATCTCTAATCTCCATAAATTTCAAGCTAGTTTTTCTTTGCTTAAAGTCAACAATTCAATGTCTTAAGTGTTATATTTAATATTTTGAAGGTGTCCATATAATGTTAATGTATAAAAACATTCACTTAGCATAGTTCTTGCCATCCTAGAGCAAAGTTTATTTATTATATATACTACAAAAGCTATGTCATTCACTTAGATGGATAATTTTGATAATAAAGATAAAATGAAAACATACAGCAAAGTGGGAGAATAACATAAATATTCAGATACCTACTACCTGGATTTAATAAGTATTGCTATGTTGCTATATTTATTTTCTATTTCTTTTATTTTTAATAATATATTATAGATAAAAGTGAAGTATCTTTTGGACCCTAAGTTCTCCCATTTCCATTTCCCCCCTCACATTCTTGTAAGTAATTCTTAGCTACTATGCTTTAATTTTTTATTTAGAATACATTTCCAGAACTCTAATTGATGAGTCAGAAGATGTAGACATTTAAAATCCTATAAAAATGTTTTGAATAAAGGGTGTATCAGTTTGTATTATTGCCTACTATGTATAAACTTGCTCTTTTCTGCTAGGCTATTGGCAAACTGGGGATTTATCATTGATAATAATTCCTAATTTGATAGGTGTAGGTAGTATTGTCAAATTTTAATTTTTAAATATGCTAATACATTCATATTATTTAAAAATCAGAAAATATTAGAAGTTATGTAGTGAAAATCTCTCTTCCATTCTTGATATCCAACCTCCCAAAGTTAACCACTGCTTTTCAGTTATTTGGTTTATTTCTGGAGTTTTTTAATGCAAGTACGGACAAATAAGAAACCTTCACTATATTTTTATCTCCCCTTTCCCTTGATAGTCCAAAGCTAGCATATTTATTCAATGTCTGTACCTTGATTTTTTTTTTCCCACTTAACAATGTAGCTTGGAGATGGTTCAATAATGGTATGTAGGAAGTTTCCTTGTTTATTTTGTCTGCTGCATAGTATTCTATTGCACGTGTGTGCTGTAATTTACCTAACTTGTCCCTATTGGTGGATATTTGGATTTTTTTCTAATTCTTGCTATTATACATGACTTTGATATGAGTCACTTCAAAAGTATAGTGAATTTGCTAAGTCAAAGGTTATATCCTCTCATAATTTTGATAGATACTATGATATTGTCCTCCTTAGGTGTTATACCAATTTACTCAAGAAATGCATAGAATGTCTGTTTTCCTAGTCTTGCTAATCAAGGTGTGATCAAACTTTTGAAATGTTGCCAAACCAATAGGTGAAAAGTTTTCTTAGTGTACTTCTATCTTAATTTCTGTTACTTTAAGTGAACTGAGCATCTTGTCATGTGTTTGAGAATTCTGTTCATATCTTTTGACCATTTTATTGAGTTCTGTTCCTTATCAAATTCTAAAAGCCTTGAATGTATTAGGTAGGTTATTCTTTGTCTCTGATAAAGTTGAGAATTATTTTTCTGGTTTTTCATTTGCTTTTTGACTTTGCTTATAATTTTTATTGCCAAAATATTTTTAAAAATTCTGTGTAATTAAATTTATCAGTCTTATGTAGATTCTGGATTTTGAGTCATAGATAAAAAAGACTTTCTAATAGAATTCTCTCATGTCTTCTGTTACTTTTATTATATCATTTAATAAATATTTAAATATTCCATTTGTAATTTACCCTAGTTGCAAGGTAGGGGTTACAGGTTTAACTTTATTTTTTCAGATGGCTATAGAATTGTCTCACTATGATTTCATTTCTTGATTAGTCTATTTTCCCTGCTGGTGTGATACTCTGTCTTTATATATCGAATTACCGCAGGGATTTGAGTCTGTTTCTGGATTCTTTTTCTATACCACTGATCTGTTCATGTGCCACTACAACACTGATTTGATTATTGACATATAATAAAATGTTTTCCTATCTGGTGGTGGTAACCCCCTCTTTGATCTTTTTATTCAATGTTTTTCTGACTGTTCTATTTGATTATTTTTTATGTGAACTTTATGATCAACTCATTTAGTTAAAAAGTTCATTTTTGGGGATTGTATTAATTTATAAATTACTTTGAGAGGAATTAAGATCATGATATTGAGTCTTCCTTCTTGAGAGCATGGCATATCTTTTCATTTGTTCATACATTTTTTGTGTCTTTTAGTAGTATTTTAAAGCTTTCTTCATTAATGATCTTGTGCCTTTCTTACATTATATCTTAGGTTTTTAAATCTTTTTCAATGTTATTAAATATGGGATCCCTTATTCCATTCTATTTTCTACCTGGTTATTATGTTTACTTATGAAAATATATATTTCCTAACCTGTGATGAAGATTATTGTCATCTGTTAAATTTTTAATTAAAAGAACTATATTTTTCCATTTGCAGAAGTTCTACTTAGTTATTAAAGCTCAGCTAGATTTTTCTTCACAGTGTTCTGGTCTTTCATTATAGTTTCTATTGTTTTCTTTTAGCTCCTTAATAATGCTAAAAGGTTTGTCTTGCAGTCTTCTGCAGCTCTCAGGCTTTAAACTTACCTGTTTTTGGAATCTATACTGTCTCCCAAGGCACTTCCTTTCCTTGGGTGATTTAAAATTTTGGTGAGTTCCCCTCAGCTGGGCTATTTTCCCCCCATTAGGAGTCCCTTGAATCCCTGCTTGTGAAAATACTACTAGAGTAGTTTTATGGATACTTCTCTCAGAGCCTTAATGTTTTCATTGGTATCGGAGAGGTCTGTATCTTAATTTTTTTTGTTTTCAGGACCCCTTATCGTATAATTAGTATAGACTGAGACCCCAAATGCATGGGATTTGATGTCTCATGAGTTTCTTCCCTTGGAGCCTTGGACAGATGGCAAACATTCTTGCTCTTTCCCCAGGTTTTTCTAATTCTTTTTTTTTTTTTTACGCAAGTGACAGCTCTTCAACACTCTGTGCATTGTTCAGGGAGCTCGATTTCAGTTACTCTGCTCAATGTAGGCAGAGTTCCGTTCTTCCTTTCCTGTGACAGCATTCATACTCTACACACTGGTGTGCCTTGGGCCTGTGTCTTCTCTCAGGAATCTTAAAATTGATAAGCCTATCTAAACAAAAATTAAAATGAATAATATTGTAAAACCCCAGAAATATCAGAGAAGAATAATCATTTGAACATGGTGAAATTTCTTCCCATTCTTATAGGAAAACATTAGAGAGATAGACTACAGTAATTTTTTTCCAAATGCATGCCCCAGGGCTTTTGTTAATTTGTGCCCTTGCTTTAAGTAAAATTTGATAAGGTCTGCGTTTTCTTCTCTCACCTTCATCCCTTTTTATGTCAGAAGTTAATTATCCAGTCTGTGTAATTATTACCAGAATACAGAGTCTCAGGGCCTGTAAGAGGTCCAGAATTACATATGAGCTTTCAGCAATTTACACAGTATGGGCTTTGAGCCCATTTGAGAAACACCGAAAGCCATTATCATCTGTCTATAAAACGCCTTGCCCTGCGTTTGCTGCCCTCAGAACAGTGGGTTACAAGAAAGCCACAAAAAAAAAATACTGGTGAAATAATTGAACACACAGTTCGGGGCATTTTGTATACCTTCATCCGCTAGCTGCACATCTATTGTGTGCTTATTGGCTTTTCTTTTTTGAGAAGTTGGGCAAGTTTTTCTTGTGTTCTAGAGAATCACTATCCTATTCCAGATGCCCATTTCCTTCAGAGTATTTCTTTGCCATAATCCATTCTTCCCAGCAGATGATTATATTTCATTCAAAGTCCATGAGTACCACATCCTTATTGGCTGGAACAGTCATTGCTGAGTGATGTTTAAGTTTTTTTTTTTTTTCCTTTGAGTCCAGGGAGTAGGGGCCTGGATTTTCCAACAGTTGACTTTCTTGAATGTTCTTTCTCTACCCTACTGTAATCCTAGCACCTTCCTACTTTTCCTCAGTAGGTATTCATACTCAAGTCATCCAAGCCTTTGGAGATACATTTTTGGTAGAATGTTTCCATCTTTTATGTGAGCTACTATTTGGCTATGAATAAAAGTCTTTTAAATTATTTAAGTCTTTTGACAGTGATACAAGATAACTTTACGCCATCTGTTCACTAGGTAAAAAACAACTCTCTTTGCCTTTTTAGAAAATAAATAGTATCACACACCAATCAACAAAGCACTGCATGGAGGAAATCTTTAATTCACAAGTGACTGGAATAATTAAAGGAGGGTTTTTGCAATTTCAGACCTCATCATTTCTTGAGTACACTCAACTACATATTTGGCTACAGACCTTAAGAATAAACCATACACTCGCATGGCTACGTGGAAAGGAACGTGTGAGTTATTCCTGCCTCAAGGATGCCTTGCCTAGAGCATGTGAGCCAATTCTGTGGTCAGACATAGTGTAAATTGCCACTGGACTCAGAAAACTGGCTTTGGTGTTCCTAAGTTAACACTGTTTTCCCTCGAGACAAGAGACATCTCACATAGAATGGAGCCTCAGATGCAGAGGAAACGGTAAGAAATTAGTGTCCTCCTTTTTAATGACAGGGATTCCAATTTGCACTACATGCAGACTACAAAAGCAGTTTCGTGGGGGATACAAAAGCAGTTTCGTGGGGGATATGAAGCCTCTCTGGGGATACAGTTTGGGGAGATTATGATGAGGATGGCAAAGGGGTGGCTGCCTGCACTGATGTGCTGATTTAATTCAAGGATGCACGGAAAAGATGCTTCTCTGCTTAGAGCACAACTTCTGGAGAGAAGCACCCTTGCAGTCAGTAGGAATGAGGAGATGGCAGTTTTGAACCAAGAGCAATTTATTTAGCACCAGAGGTTTTTCTCAAAGTTTGATAATTATAACGATGTGATTGGGCTTAAAGCAGGGTTCTCTCTTCCCAGGCTGACTGAGTAAAACGGTCTATTTGGTTGATGTGAGCATTGCAGGGCGCGCTGACACGATAGGTCCCCACATAATTACAGAAGAGGTGGGTGCTGTATCTGGACTGTGGCGTGGCAGATAATTGTCCACTTGTAGGGGCAGTTAAGCAGCAAGGTACCTTAAACACCCACGTGTCCCATCCCCTCTTTCTGGTGGAAAGCTGTGGGATAATTTGCTGTAAAAACAATTTCTATCAAGAAAGAAAATACATTCTCTTAGCATAGATGGGGACTATAGTAAGGTCATGATTTTATATATTACCTTTCCTAAGAAAATTCTAGTTTTATAAAATGAATGTAACTGTGGTCACCTGGAAATCCAAATTATTTAATTTTTTTCATTAAAAAAATTAATGCCCCTTAATGCTCTGAGAAAAGACATTTAAATAGCCATGGTTCCCTTCTATGTCAGGTTTTCTGCTTCATTCAAATATTATAAAATCCACTTTTTTGTTTGTTTGTTTTTCGAGACAGGGTCTCACTCTATTGCCCGGGTAGAGTGCAGTGATATCATCATAGCTCATAGCAACCTCAAACTCCTGGGCTCAAGCAATCCTCTTGCCTTAGTCTCCTGAGTAGCTGGGACTATAGATGCACGTCACCATGCCTGGCTAATTTTTCTATTTTTAGTAGAGATGGGGTCTTGCTTTTGCTCAGGCTGTTCTTGAACTCCTGACCTCAAGCAGTCCTCCTGCCTTGGCCTCCCAGAGTGCTAGGATTACAGGCATCAGCCACCATGACTGAACAAAATCTACTTTTAATACACTTTGTTATGAAGATATAATGATAGTATTTCTAGGGCAAACTGTTTAGGGTTTGACAACTATATGAATGCTTTCACTAGGAGAAATTCATTGCTTGAGAAAAGGAGTTCTGGTTTTCAAGAATTCAATGTACTATTAAAATATTTGTAAAATACTGTGAAATATTATACTTGGCTAGCTCCGCCAGTGCCAGCCTAGCTTAATTCAGCTAGGTTTCTAGCAACAAAAAACACTTCACAATTTGGCTGCAGTTATTTGAGAAACTTGCTGGTCCTGAGTGTGACTTTTCTCCCTCCCCTTTATTTATTAGTTTGTCTAGGATGCAGAGCCCTTAAATGAAAGGACATAAAGCGTACCTTAGAAACAACAATGAAAACAAAACCAAAATGAAACTCCATGTATGAAAGCATTGCAAATCACTCACACAGGTTAAGCCCCTATTTCTACTCATCTTTTTGCCAATGCGACAGATACCTTTGGTCACTGAATAAACCTTCTGTAAGCACTCAGTGCCAACCACAGGCAAGAACACCTTTACCAAAATCTGCATTACTTTTCCGAGTGCAATCCCAGTACCAAATAAGCCTATAGTTTCCCATATCACTGGTAATGAGAACTTTTTTGTGAGTACTTCCGTTTTCCCCTCTTCTCTTGTGATGGAGATACCAGTGGTGTAGGCGAGGTGAGTAAGAGGCTATCAGAATTCATTCTGTGTGAGGATTTAAAGAATTTAGGTTTCCCTGAGTGCTGTAGTACGGTTTCTTTAGAATTCTCAATTTCCACACTTTAGGACATTCTTTGGAAGATGGAACTACATTGGCTTTAATCTATTTAATACATTTAGTTTTCATACATTCTATCAAAATTGAATGACATGTAAGAGCATGTGACTTAGAACCATATATAAATGTGTTCAAATCTGGGCTTACCAGTTACAATCTATGTATTCTAGGGTAAATTATATAATCTCTCTGAGTTCAGTTTTATCATCTTAAAATGAGGCAGATGATAATAGCAAACTTACATCATTGTTCTGAAGATTGAATCAAATATTAAATGTGTAGTATCTGTCACATAGTAGACCCTCAAAAATACTAGCCTCCCCATTCTTTTGCTTTTTAATATAATAAATCTGCCAGGAAATTTGTATGTCTAAATTCTACACTCAATTCCTGGCATTTCAATTCAGTATCTGACATCAGCAAGATATTAAACTGTCAAAAATGAAGGAAATTTAAAATAAGGCCAATTGAAACAATTGATGTCAAAAGTAGGATTTATTTATACAGGTAAGAAGGATAAATGTATTTTGGTATGATATAAACTATGTTGGGGACATACCTTTGCAAACAGTGCAAATATAAAAGCATTTAAATTTTTAATTTAATGTAGTATAACACATAATTTTTCTCAAGGGTTTGGAAGTCTTTACTCATGTTTTCATTAACTTGTGAGAAGCAAATGAGGAGAAGGTATTATCTCCAAATTGTAGATGAGAGAAAAAAAAAACGGTGCATGAAGACAGTGTGATTTGAGCAAAGTCACTGAATGAGTCAGACGCAGAGACGCAAAACTCCACCTGTTTGCATCGTGGTGGCTCTGACCACACCTTCACTGTTTTGGTCTAGGGGTCTGAACATACAGGGTCACTGATAACTATTCAGGAATGTAATGCATGCCACCTTGGGTCTCCTCCTCAGAATCTGTCAAAGGGGAGGAATTAGCCAGTGATCTGCCACTTTTATTATCCCCATACCCAGATTAACATCCCTGGCCAGTAGCTGTAGTCTCTTTCTTTGTCCTATCCTTTCATCATATCCTCTTCTCCAATCCACAACTCTAGTTAAATCCACTTCTTTGAGTTCCCCAGGGCAGTACCCAGGTGGCTTGAGAAAAATACATAACATAATGAATATCGTCTCTTGAAATTCATGACTTTAAACCTTAATTGGGCTCTAAATGCTCCACTGACAATCATATCAAACTTTGCTAATCCGTTCATTCTTCTGCTCTACTTGATAACCATGTCTTAGTTCATTTGCTTTGCTGTAGAGGAATACCTAAAGCTGGGTAACTTATAAAGAAAAGAGTTTTATTTGCCTCCTGGGTCTTCAGGCTGTATAAGAAGCATGGCACAAGTATCTGCCTCTTGGAGGGCCTCAGGAAGCTTCCACTTATGGCAGGAGGTAAAGGAGAGCAGCAGCACATGGTGAGAGGAAGGAAGCAAGAGAGAGCGGGAGGAAGGAGGTGCCAGACTCTTTTAACAGTCAGTTCTTGCTGGAACTGTTAGAGTGAAAACTCACTCATTGCCACGAGGATGTTACCAAGCCATTCATGAGGGATCCACCCCATAATCTAAACACCTCCCATCAGGCTCCACCTCCAACACTGGGGATCCCACTTCAACAAGATATTTACAGGGGACCTAGATCCAAACTATATCAACTACTTTATTCTTTCCTCCTTCCTAATCGTCAACACTTTCCTCCCACGTCTATTTTCACAGAGAAAATTGAAACATTGGAAGAGGATTTACATTGCCTTTTATGACATCTATTTTCAAAGCCTTCCAGCATCTGTACCCACATGCTCTGCCTTCCTACCTGTGACTACTAGTGGGTATCTATACCCCATCTGAGCCACCAGGTCCAGCCTTTTTCTCCTCAAGATGATTCCTCATCCAGCCTAGACCAGACAAAGAAGAGAGTGCTAAGTTCTTAATACACAATACTTCATTCAGACCTCATGGTTCATGAGGTCTGAATGAGATAGGTCCTATAAGATAGGTATTGTTCTTTACTTTGTTTATAGGTGAGGAAACTAAGGCTTAGAGAAATTATATAATCTGCCCAAGGTTATACACCTTAACCCATGAAACTGAGAATCAAAACCAGGCCTGACTGCAGCGTCTCTGCTCTTAGCCATTATGCAAGTCAGATACTGTCTTTCTGCCTATATGGTTGTTCCCACAGCTTCCTCCAAAGGTGTCCTCAGGCTGGCCCTAGGGCTGAGTCACAGCTGCTGTCCTGGTGATTTCCAACCCCAGATTTTAGTTTTACTGTGGGTGGAGGGAGGGGCACAGCCCTGGGCTGTAGGGCAGAAATTGGGCTTCTTGTGCTGTTCTGTCTCTGGACACAAGAGGGTGAACTCTCAGCAGGCATCTCTTGCACTAGGCCTCACTTGCCCCATTGGTAACGTGGGAAGAATAATCCTGCTTCGGATGCCTGCCAAAATTACTCCTTTTGGAGATCATATATGGAAGAAATCTGCATAAAGTATTAGCACTTATTAGACTATGTGTAGATCTAGCGCTCAACCAAAGTTCCAGACTTAATTCCCAAAAGTTCCCAGCAAACTTGGAAAACCTCTAAAGGATCCTCACCTCCCTGCCTTTGTTCATGCCTGTCCACATATCTGAAAGGACTTCCCATCTTTACCTACCATAATCCTACCTATCCAAAAGGCATAGTTCATAGGCTTCCTCCTAGAAGGTGTTTGTGGACAGCTGTCCTTGAGGTGATCCATTTCTCCTACCTAATCTTTGGCTGTAAGCACTTAAGACAAACATCACTCCTAGCCTTATCATATAATTACTGATGTATAGTACATCTCCTCTATGGAGGACATGTGTCGGTTTATACTTGCCTAATATCTTCTCCCCTTTTTAGTAACAGCAACTTGATTTCCCTCTGGTGAACAACCTTCCCTCACTTTTAATCCATATGATTTGGATGGGGTCAACCCCACTTCCAAATCCAGAGGTAGGCATGTGACGTAGGCCTATTCAGAGTTACTACAATGGGTTCAGTGAAGGACAGGTGACTCAATTAAAAACATTTGAGAATTACTTCTAGGACTTTTGCTAGGACCATTGGCATAAAAATCTCTATTTTTGCTACAATTGGATGTAAACATGCAGCTGTGAGGGGCTTTCACGTGGAAACAGTAAATCCTGGCAGGTTATAGAAAGAGAAGTAATCTGGAGGATAACGTTATTTCAAACCCTTGGAACTTAGATTCAGCTATTCCTGAAACTATTAATAGAAGTAACCTGCCTAGGACAAATAAATTCTGTCCCCTGCCCACTTTTTTTTTTTTTTTTTCCTTTTAAGCTAGTTTGTGTTGAGTTTCTATAATGTATAATGGAAAGATAGGAACACATCCTCAATTTGTTTATGAACTTTAAGGGGCAAAAGGCCTGATCTTTTTAACTTTACATTTCTTAGCATGATACCTGGTAAGACGGAGGGTCCTCGAGATGTGATGATTGATTCATTCAATCTCACTTTCCCTGAGCACCTACAATGAGCTGAGCTAAGCACTGGAACCACTAGGAATAATTAAACATAGTTCTTGCCCTCGAGGAGTTCTGAATTTAGTACAAGGAGGAGGTATGAAATGAACGCTTTATAATATAACTTGGGCTATAATAGAAATCTGAGCACATTTTTGTGGGATTCCAGAAGGTTGGAGGTTTGGGGGGATGGGATGTGGGAAGGCTCCTCAGAGGAGGTGAAATCTGAGTCAAGTTCTTAACAAATAGAAGATCCTAGGCAGAGAAGTGGCATGGGGAAAAGGTGTCCCATGGATGAGGTGTTCCAGAGAGAGAGAAGAAGATTATATGTTAATTATAAAATTAATAATATCACCATCTCCTTTCTTCCTGTGGCCTGTTCACAAGCTCCTTCTTCTTTCTTTTCCTCTGCCTCATCTATCAGTGGAACCATCATAGTGGTTAAGAGCACAGGCTCTGAGCTCTGAAAGAGTTTGGTTCTGCAGGACGGGGTGCCTCATGCCTATAATCCCAGTGACTAAGGAGGCTAAGGAGGGAGGATCACCTGAGCCAAGGAGTTTAAGACCAGCCTGAGCCATATAGCGAGACTCCATCTCTACAAATACAGAAAACTGATCTGGGTGAGGTGGTGCATGCCTATAGTCCCAGCTACTCAGGAGGCTGAGACAGGAGAATCACTCAAGCCCAGGAGTTGGAGGGTGTAGTGAGCTGTGATGGCATCACTGCATTCTAGCCTGGGCAACAGAGTAAGACTGTGTCACAAACAAACAAACAAACAAAAACAAACAGATTTGGTTCTTCCACTTACTACACACGTGACCTTGAGCAAAATCACTTACATTTTACAAATAAGGACAATAATGTATTTACCTTATAAGATTGTCAAGAACATTAAATAAAATTACAAATAAAAAACGTGTGCCTGGCACAAGGTAATTCTCAAGAAATATTGGCTGCTATTATTTTTATCATCATAATCAAGAACCTTTAAACACTAAGGAATGAAAAACCAAACTCGAACTGGCATAAACAGTAAGGAGCTTCTTCATTGCACATAATGAGGATTCTTGAATGCAGCAGGCTCCAGGCATGGAATAATCAGGGCTCTGATTCTTTTCTCTGCAGTGCTCCCAGCTCTGCCCTTTTCTTTGTATTGGCTCTGTCTGCAGGCTTCCCTCATTGTCCAGAGATGGCTGTGTCACCAAGTCCTATGCAATTTTGACAACATTCTTCCTTGTTCACGTTCATCATGGACAGAGGCAAAAACCTCCTCACCCAAACAGAAATATAAATTTGCTTAGGCCACCTTAGCTTATGTGCCTACTACTGGACCAGTGACAGGGGCCAGGGCAATTCTCTGTGTTGATTGGCTTAAACCTGGCTTCCTGAACCTGTCACTGGTAAGTGAAGTTGGGTGGCCACTATCACCTTAGACTAATTGGGATCTACCCCTATGGTTAGAGGTGTGTTCCACCTTTCCTGATCACATGGCTGCATTATGGCAAGGGAAGAAGGGTTCTGCTAGAGAGAAGGAAAGAATAACTGGATGTTGGATGGACAACCAACAGTGTAGCATCTTCTGCGATGATTACTATTTCATTTTTTGCATGCTAGTTCACATGGGTCTCTGAGAGCATGGCTCAAATGGCTCCTTATCAGTGAGGTTTTCCTTGACTATACAAGTCAGTTAGTCATTAAGTCAGTGAGTCAGGCTGTCTCTCTCCACTTGTGGAGATAGACCTGTTTTGTTTTATAATAAATAGCTGTTTATATGGGAAAAAAATTGATTCCTACTGTCATTCTCCCCTCCTTCTCTGATATCATTAGGATTTTTTTCTTTTTCTTTCTGGTTTAGTGGGTCATTCCATCAGCATTCAAATATGTGATTATTTCCCCTGTATTAAAAACAGAAACCAAAAAACAAGCAAGCGACAAAACCCACCTCTTCCTTGACTGCACTTCCCCACCACCTGTTGCCCTATTTCTTTGCAGCAAAACTCTTTGAAACAGAGTTGTATAAACTCAACTTTCAATTTCCCTCTTCCCACATCTCTTCAGTCTGGCTTTCATCCCCACTATTGTCCCCAAATTGCTCCTATCTGGGTCACCAATGTCTTTCTTATTACTAAATTCAGTGGTCAATTCTCTGTTCTCATGTTAATTCCTGCAGTATTGGCACATTGATCTCTCCCTCCTTCTTAGCAAACTTTCTACCCTTGGCTTCCAGGACACTATACTCTGTTTTTCTTATATATCACTGGCTGTTCCTTCTCATGTGCCTTTACTGGTTCCTCCTTATCTCTCAGACCTCTTAACATCGGTATGCCTGGGGCTCAGTCCTTGGATGCCTTCTCTATCTGCATTCACTCCATCTGTGATCTCATGCAATTTTGTGGCATGAATAAAGAAGCAAACAAATAAAGAATAACTCCAAAATTTATTTATATCACCCCATCAGACTTCTCTTATTAACTCCAAAGTGATATTTTGGAATGCTTGTTTTTTACTTAGATGCCTAATAGACATTTCAAATTTAATATTAATACATCTAAAATGGAACTCCTGATACCCTTCTTAAAAAAAAAAAATACTCTCTCCATTGTAGGTGATAGCAAATCCATCTTTCTAACAACTCAGGCCTAGACCAGTTGAGTCATCTTTCACTCTTCTTTCTCTTATACTCCACATCCAGTTTATTAGGAAATACTTTTAGCTCCTTTAAAGTATCTCCAGAATTTGACCACTTCTTACCAACTTTACTATTCCCACTGGTCTAGGGCAGCATCACCTCCCACCTTGGTTACTATAGTAGCTTTGTAACATGGGCTTCCTGCCACCATCCCATCCTTCCACTGCCACCCACAGCTTTACTCTGCTCTAAACATGGCACCCAGAGTGAGACTTATTAATATGTAAGTCATATTATGCCATTTCTCTACTCAAAATCCCAGAGTGGTTACACTGTCCCATAAAGCCTTTCATTGTCTGACCCTCCCCCTCACCTATATCCTACTACTCTCCCTCACGGTCACTCCACTTCAGTCACACAGGTCTCCTTGCTTCTTCAAACATGTGAAGCACGCTTCTATCCTTGGTCTTTTGTACATGTCTCAGGAACTTTCTTCCCCCAGATGGACACATTGCTGACCTCATCACTTCATTTAGATCTTTTCTCAAATATCAACTTCTCAATGGGGTCTAATCTGACAGTCGTATTTATAATTGCAACCTGTGCCATCTCCACATTCCTGAGTCCTCTTGCCATAGTGCATAGTTTTCTATATAGCTCTTATCATCTTTTGATATATGATGGATAATTTATTTATTATATATATTATTTCTTGTCTCTATCCTACAAGAATATAGACATCCTGAGGGCTGGAATCTTCATTTGCATTGTTCACTGCTATTTTCTGGATGTCTGCAATTATGCTAAGTAAAAAGTGAATACTCAAAATCAATTTGTTGAATGAATAAATGCCTTTAGAGGCCCTGCTGTCATAAGGATACAGTGATAGATAGGGCATGTGGGGATTTATGGTTATGTATTCCCGGGCCAAAGTAATTCTTGTTGGAGAGAATCAAGACACTGTATGGCAACTTTGGGGAATCCTTGGCCCAGTGTGAATTTCATTCAGGAAACTCCAAAATTCTTTTTTCTTAAGATTTTACAAAAGTATCCCATGTGCTGAGCATCTTACCTGGTACATTAATAAATAAAGGAGAAAAGCTCCAGACTTTACCTAGACCTTGAATTTTTATAAAGTGACAAGAGTTCTAGAATAATACTTACTGGAGTGCACGGAACCAGCTGAGTCCCCTCTGAAGCCAGTTTGGAACTCATGGCCACATAGCATATACTGGGACACTGAGAATCTATTGGAGGATGCAATGATTGGCAAACACTTCATGTTGAGGTGTAAACAACACAACCATGAAGTCAGATAGATGTAGGCTCAGGTCAGATCCTGGACTTAACTTTTGTAAGCTTCTCTTTTCTTCAACTATAAGCCATTATGAGGCTCAAATGAGATAGTATGTGTAAAGTTGCCAGCTCAGGGCAGGCACAAAACAGGACCACTACATGTGAGTTTTCTTTTCCTAGGAACAAATGTTCTTCATTAACTTATATTATTCCCTGGGTATCACAAAGGACTTTAACTTGCCTCAACACATGAACATACACTAAAGGGATTAATTTGTGAACTGGAAGAAATGGAGCAAAAGGCTTCTTGCTTCTCTTTTACTAGCTTTGAATGCTTCAGATTTGCAATAGTTATTATTAATATAAGATATAGCAGCTTTCCAGGGAATATTAATGAAAAGATCACAAATCATCAATTCTGGAGGTGGAAAGAACTCAATAGCCATTTAAATTTTCACTAAGAATATGTGATTGTGAATATTTGTCAAGAACCCACTGTGAGCGTGTATTAGGCATTTTGTAAAACTGACCTTAGAAGAGATGGGACTTGTAGATTCCAGAACTACTAGAGTGCTGGTGTAAACATTAATGTACTTTCGTAGTACTGGGCAAAATATTTCTATCAACATTGCTGAAGGGCTTCTGAGAGACTTCTAAGAGATTGTTAGGTACACTTCAGAGGATGCTGTTAGGAAGCTTTTAGGGGAGTTGTGCAAATGCATAGTCAGTTTGAAGCTGTTAGATGCTTTAATTAATGCCAATTATTCTTGTGTGGTAGCCATAGCTTCCATTGAGAATGACTGTACCACATCTGTTTCCTTTAGGCACAGTTTTAGTCTTCATTTGAGGGAGTGGGTAGGAGATATAGCATGAAAAAACCCTTAGGAATGCTAAGAAATTTAATTCCTATGTAGCCCTATAAAAATCACCTACCCATTCAGTGCTACAATTAATTCTGTGAAACAGAAATAGGAACAGTGAAAATAAAAATTTTTTGAACTTCTAATTAAAGGTTTCAAAAATTGAAATGTGCTGAAATTGACTATGGAAATTATAATGCAACTCAACGACTGAGGAAAGTCAATTTCATTAAAAGGCTAAATATAGATTAAGCCCATACTTGTTCCTGTTTCCCTGAAGTTGTTGTTGCCTATACCTTTAAGGTAACATGTTGGTAGCTAGTGTGACTAATACCAGGTTTAAATTGAGTTTGTCTCATCTTCCAAAATGAGTTATTTTCAGCTATTCAAAAAAAATATACAAATAACTACCTCCACTAATGCAAAACCAGGTTAGACTATTGTAACTATTTTAATTCATTTTCAAATAATTGGAACTTAACAACTCCAGGTTTCTAAGTATCGACTAGGCTGAAATAAATGATGACTTTATGAAACACTTTAAATATTCAGCAGTAATTAATTTAAGGATGTAGTTTTGTATGTCCTTATTAACAGCTAAATGAAAAATCAGAACACAAAATTGAAAATATTTCAATTATGCAAACATTTATATTTTTCACATTTTCTTCACATGTATGCATCGGAAAATATTGGAAGCAAGCATAGCAAACGTTAGCTGTGGTGATCTCTAAGTGATGGACTTACTGGTGTCTTTTTTCTCTTTTTTTATTTGTATTTCCAGTGCTTTCCAGATTCCAGTGAAATCTATTAGTCTTACAGTAGTAGGAAAAATCTAATAAAATTGTGCTTGAAGAAGGTACTTTGCATGGGGCAGGAGCATAGTACAGTAAGTGCTGAGTAAATGAGTGGATCCATCAGGAAAACTGACAAGCTTTACCAACTCTCTGGCAGCTTTGTCCATCTTTCTTGTAGGGTGATAATAAAATGTCACATCACAAAGATTTCATTACAAAATAGATGATGGCATATTATAAATCACTACCATAAATAATAAGCATGGACTAATCAAGTCCCTTTTGTGATGAGACAGCTCTAATTGCTTTTAATTTCATGCTTTCACTTGTAGTACTTCCTAATTCTTAAATTTGTAATCTCCAGTGTTCTTTTAGTCATTAGTATAAATTAGCAAAGTTGTACTATATGCAAATCAGTTGGCTGAAAAAGTCAGTTATGTGGAAAATACTGTAAATAACCTTTTTCAACTCAATTAAACAATTTTGGTGTGATACCCCAGGCTTTAAAGAACGAATAATTGACTAAAGCAGTTAAAAACCTCTGGGTCCAATCCAGAAAACCTTACAGAGACAAAATTCCCACTTTCTTCAGCACTAATCTTGCATACCCAAGAGTATCCGAATAAGCCACACATGAAATTCTGTGTGGACAAAAGAAGAGAGTTTTGAGCTAATATTTACTGAGTGCTATATACACTATCATATTTCTTAGTCCCAAAAGTGAATATGGCATTGAAATATAAAATGCAATGAAAGATATTCCCTTCACTGTTTTCAGATGGTATTCTGCTGATGTCTACTCTCTTGGGAAGCTTTGTTATTTCCAAGTAGAGGTTTGTGATTTTGGAAAATTGTATTAGTATATAGTATTTACCTCTCTTGAAGGGTCTCAAAGAATAGTAAGATATTAAAGGTCTGAAAACTTGTCCTGTAAAGAAATATTTTTAATTTTTTTATTCTAGACATTAATCTCATTGGAAAATATAACTCTTTAATTTTTTTACTTAACATCTACTCACATCCCATAAGCTGTCATTTCATGGAACAGATTCAAAGATGAAAATAGAACATTGGACTTATTGGATGTGGTGCCTATGTAACTTGGAGGTAAATTCTATGGCCCTCTATCTAGTAATTAGCTGTGGTAAAATGGGAAATATATATTTGTCCGTGGATCTTGGAACACAGCTTGAGTATCTTTTGTACACTAAAGAGATTACAGGTGGCTAGGGGCCCATAGATGGCTTCAGGATAAGGGCTGGTCACCAGAAAGATGATGTAATTTAAAAGTTGGAACTTTTAGCACTACTTCTTAACCTCTGGGGCAGGGAGAGCAACCACAGATTGAGTTCAATCATCAATAATGAATGATTGAATTAATTATGCCTAAGTAATGAAACCTCCATGAAGACTCCTCAACAGTGGAGTTCAGAGAACTTCCAGGTTGGTGAACACACGGAGGTGCTGGGAGCATGGTGGCATTCCTGGAAAGGCATAGGAAGTCTGCCTTCCTGCCCCCAACATCCATATCTTGTCCTGTGCCTCTCATCCATTTGGCTATTCCTCAGTTGTATATTTTGTAATAAACCAATAATAGTAAGTAACTATTTTTTTCTGAATTCTGCAAACTCTTCTAGCAAAACATTGAGACTGGGGGTGCAGTGGTGATGTCCTGGGTATCCCCAATTTATAGCCACATTAGCCAGAAGTATGGGAACCTGGGGACCCAACTGTGTGACTGGAGTCTGAAGCGGGACAGTCTTGTGGGCATGCGGCCTTAAACCTGCAGATTCTCACACTAGTTCCAGGTAGTGTCAAAATTGAATTGAATTGTAAGACGCCCAGTTAGTGTCTAGAATGTTGGAGAATTGGTTGATATGAGGAAACTCACTCAGTAAAGTGTTGCAAATAGTTGCTAATGCAGTCTTTTCCTCCCCAGAAAAATATATATTAATAGTGACCTGGTGGTTGTTAGGATACACTAAGGTTCAGGTATGTCTGATAAAAGACCTGTTTAGAATTCTTGATTTGTTTTTAAAATAAAACAAGATATTTAAAAATAATTCAATTGCCCAGCATGTATAAAATGTCTTTTGCAGTTTGAAGAGGTACATACTAACACAAAGGCCTGGTCCTCTCACCTTTTCTCCGTTATTTCCATCTGCCTTGTTGGTGACCATTGTTTTGAACCACAAATTGAGTAAGTTTTGACTTTCAGTTCCACATCACTGGATTGTGATCCAGGAGGGAGGAGGGTGGAGTGTCTAAGTCCAAGTCTTGTTTAGGGCTCTTGATCCACTGCTGTCTTATTCTTTCTCAACAGTCTAACAAATTCCTTCTGCATAAAGCTCCGTGTTCTACTTGACTACTCTTTCTAGGCCTTGTGGTTAATCTGTATTATGTAGGAAACAAAATTAAGTTTCTCTCCTAAATTCTCCTTGAAAGGTTATCAAACGGTAGTTTAGGGGCACATCTTAGGGCGTCTGTTGAAATCATGGCTTGATATGTTTAATCTCATAGGGTTTTTCTGTGTGTGGCTGGCACACATTGATTTACACTAAACAGTCTGAATAAATACCAGAAAATATAACAAATCTATGAAATAGCAGCACTCCAAAGTAAAGAAAGAAAAGAAGAGAAGTGCTTGGGAAGACATTAAACTAGAAATGGAGTTCCTGCTGCCTTTACCATAATTCATGGCACTAAGACTCTAACGAAATCCCTTATTAGCTCCTTCCAGCAAACACAAACAGAAATTTGTGCCAAAAAGGATAGAGAGATTATCAGAGGATCCTGCCTGCTTTTGGCCTCTGAGCTACTGGAATGACTTTCTGTGACCTTTTTAAACAGTAATCTTTTAAATCTTTAATGTTAAATTTAAAATTAAATTAACATTTGCATGAACTCTAAAGAAGAAATATTTACACTTTGCATTTCTTGCAGACAGTTGGAGTTTTTCATGTGCTCAGTAGTGTCTCTGTCCCAAGTTCACACTCAATTTATTTTTTTAAATAAAAAGTTTTTGTATGAACCGTTGCTTATTATTTTCTTTTAATGTCTGTGTGTCACCTCCTTCCTGAGGCATTTCACATGTCTGTGTTAATTATTTCACTCTGGGATTATTTTTTATTGCCCAGGCAGGGTATGTTAATTTTTTCTTTTTGTCATGCTTGTGTTTAGCATTATTTTCCTGGTTGGAAGGTGACTTTGGAATCTATTCTGTATTGATTACTCTAGGGAGGTAGATAAAATATTTAAATATGAAAGTACCTTAGGGAATACATCTCAATCATGCCCAAATATCTGAGATTTGGGGAGGACCATATGTCATAGAATAGATAGCCAAAAGCTGCTTTATGTTCTCTATGGCCTAATAAACCTGAACTTATTTTCTCAGTCTAAAAAATCTGCCACATGGGTCCTGACATTTAAATAAAAGACAAATATTTACAGTTAACAAATAGATTGTCAGAAAAATAAAAATAAGACCAAGGTAAAACTCTTCACTTTCAATTAGAAAAAGCTGAATTCAGAGATAACATACTTTTTTGCCAGCTGTCTAGATCAGTGGTTCTCAGTGGGCACTTTTCTCCTTTGCAGGGCATTTGTAGGGTGAGGGGTTCGCACCAGCAGAGACATTTTTGGTTGTCACATTTGGGAGGGTTGCTGCTGGCAGCCAGTGGTTATAGGCCAGGGATGCCTCAATCATCCTACAATGCGCAGGACAGTCCCTGGAGACGAGCGGTTCTTGGAGTGTGGTCTCCAGACCAGCAGCTTTGGCATCATCTGGGAATTTGTTAGACACGTATAGTTTAGGGCCTCAACTTGGGCCTTCTAATCAGCTGGGGTCCACCCCCTGTGTTTTAACAAGCACGCCAGGTGATTCGCGAGCACTTATGTTTAAAAACCACTGAAATAGATATTCTTCTTTTTCAGTCACTTTTTAAAATACGAATTCTTGTTTTCTACTCAACTTTTTTCTTTGACCAGTGGCTGAAGTTTGAAAATCTAGCCTCTTCACAAACTCCAACTTCCTCTACCACCATGAACCTTCACGGGTATTCCTCTGGCCCAAAGAAGTCCTCTCGCCAGGAACAATCTGCGTCTTCCTTTCTTTTGTGTTGTTCTGAACTCTTGGCAGCAGTCAGCCCCATGCTTTGGTCTACCACAGTTAGTCTACCCCGCACATTTGTCTAAAGCTATAGCTCGTCCTGCAACGAGTCGATGCTGGTAAGTGGAGGTTTATGCAACTGCTCAGCATGTTGCATAAAAAGGCTTTTGAGGCTAGCACCCTGAGTTCTTTCTAGCTGAAAATCTGTTAGATTCATTTTGTTCTATGGTTTGGGGCTGTGGTTTATAGTCTGTTGTCAATCTGTTATCTCACACTTGTCAATCAGTTATACTTGGGAGTTAGCCCAAACTAATATCTACACTGTAAAATGGCTCCTGGTGCATATCTCAAAAGACAGTGACTTGACATGGGTTTCTTCACATATGAAAAAGCACACCACGGTTACTTTCCTGCCTGTAGTGCAGGAAAAGGAACATCTAGAATTGTGAGGCCAGGAGCTGAAACTTGTCACTGATAGCTTTTGGTAACTTGAGGAGGAATTGTGTCCTTAAAAATACTAGTTAAGAAGGCTCAGGGTTTGCTGGCCCGTTCTTTTCCCATCATGCATTCAAACCCTTATTTCCATGTAGGAAAAGAAAGCTTTTGTATGAGCTTTTATGGTACAGTGGAGGAATGCAAATCTTATAATTAAGAACTCAGTCTTCATTATTCGCCTGCAAATCATACAATAAAATAAACCTGACAGACATGGCCAAATGTTCTTACTCAATTAATTTAGAAATATATTATTCATCTGTTGTGGCCTGCTATTGCAGCTGACAGTTTTGCTTCTCTTCTGCTCTTTGAGGGTTTCTGGCAAGTGGCACTGCCAAAGGGGTTGAAAACCTGAACACAAAGTAATTGTTTCAAATCCAGAGGAGAGTTGAACCATGTAACCACCTGTAGTTTTCTTCTTGATTTGCTCCTTTCATTTCCATGAGAGTTGGAGACTTCCACTGAGCCAGTGTGAAAAATATTTTACATTGTGTTGTCAGGAAATGACCCTGCTCATAAGGCTTTGGACCAAGTAATGGTCACAGGTCACAGAGCTGTAATGAAAGAAACACCACCCCCTACACACAAAAAAATTGAAGATAAAGCTGTGTTCCATTTTGCCACATGCTCTCTTCACATCTCATTCAGTGTCATTCTTCCAGAATCACGAGAGAATCATGCTCATTGTGACCCTGCACTCCTTTGCTTTTCTTGGTGTGAAGGAACAAAAGGGATCTGATTTCAATTTGTCTGCTTTTTATCTGGTTTATTGACATGCATTTGGGTGGTGTCTTTTTCTTAAAGTAGGTAGTTGGGTTCCCCCGCTGCTCTTAAATATAGCCCTAGCGTGGCCTCTCCTGCTTTGGGATAGCAGGATCTATTTCTGTTCCTTAAAAAGTTGTGGAAATTCGGTAGGTTGCTGGGTTTTTTTTAAAGGTGATCAGTAAAATAGATGCAGACAGTTTCCTTCAGAACAGTTATCACCCAATGAACAGGCAATTTAGTGATGACATTAATCCAGCGGACTTGCTTTTGATTTGGATGTGGGGAGAAAATACTTTTTAATTCTCTTAAATCTGTGTTTTTAGGGAAAGGGATTAGGGTGGATGAAGATAGTCCTTATTGAGGGTGTGTGTGTGTGTGTGTGTGTGTGTGTGTGTGTGTGTGTCCCTGAAGGCATTAGACAGTCCTGAAGATGACATTAAATAAAGGAAAGGAGAGGTGTTTTAAAGCAAGGAAGAGTAGATCACTGGGGTGAATCCTTCAAGCATTTATCAAATGCTTTTAAAAGTCAGACTTCCCTTTTTGGAGCTCCTGCCTTAAAGAGTTTATTGTCCTCAGTCATCAGTCATTTCTCCATTCAAATGATAATGACTTTCCAAAGAGGCCCTCTCTGGTAGAGCTAACTCTGCCACTGTTGTACTTACCAGAGAGTTCATGGTTCTGTTTCACCAGTATGGGCAAATACCAGACACGAATGACTAGCATAAAAATTAGTTTCTACTCCTAACAGTGCTGGAAAGAAATAGAAGGGATATGGGGGACATCTCTTACTTTGTTAATATGATTTTACTCTGTGCCTGTCACATTGTAAGACCTCAATAGTTTATATCTTGATCAAGGTGATGTATGCTAACAAACGGGAATTTAATCACCATTAGGAATACTGCAGTGGTTACCAAGAGCCAAGAGAAACAAAAGGTGCTTTTACTGATCTTAAACCTTTTCTTTCTCTTACAATGAAATTATATGTAATTTACTTCAGATAAAATATAAAACGAGCATTTTACAATTATCTTATTTAACCCCGTTGTTCATCCCAAACAAGACAATTTAGTCCACACTCATGTTGTGTCTGTGCTCCTCAATGATAGAGTTATGTAAGATCAGATGAACTTCACATTGCTCTACTGTTGCTTACGCAGGCAGATGGGCAGTTACCCAGGTTAGATGCCAAGAATGCTGGTGGTGGGCAAATGTCCACTCAATAGTTGGGAGGGAAAACGTGAGAATATGAGCCATGTCCTGACAGCCAAGAGAGCTGGTACCAGCATGGACAAATGTTACTCCACGCTTCTAAATTCTGGACTGCTACTTCTATATCTCTATCTCCCTGTATGTTTCTGTCCTCTCAGGCCTCTTTTTCACTCTTTTCAAAGCTAAACACCTACTCTCTTCTAGTCGTTTGTAGGCATTTAGATTGTCTGACTTTCTAAATTGACTGACCTATTTCCTCGTATACTGGCTATACTTTGAAGAACTAGATAAATGGATGACTTGGCAACATTTGAAATCACGGTTTTCAAAAGGCTTTCCATATCAATGCACTGGCTCAGTTCTAACTCCTTACAGTGCTGAGTGTGGGCATGTTGCCATTATCCTTAGAGGGAGAGAAACGTATATGCAGTGCTTATGTTTGTAGACTCAGTGTTTGAGTTTGAATCCTAGTCACTAGTACTAGCTGTGTGACCTTAGGCAAGTTACTTAACTCTTCTGTGCTTTAGTTTTTC